>RPOG01001234.1:141216-168269 GCA_008086565.1 Thalassoma bifasciatum
GTAACCAGTGGAGCTGCTGCAGGATGGGGGTGATGTGATGGTGGGAGGGGGTTCTGGTGATAATACAGGCAGCTGAGTTCTGGACCAATTGAATTTTTGGAGTGGCTTTTGGGGGAGACCGAAGAGGAGGGAGTTACGATAATCTAACCGGGAGGTAACGAGACTGTGAACAAGAATGGAGGTGCTGTGAGGAGTGAGGGAGGGGCGAAGGCGGTTAATGTTACGGAGGTGAAAGTAAGCGGACCGGGTGATACTATTGATGTGAGACTGAAAAGAGAGAGTGCTGTCGAGGATGACACCCAGACTCTTAACCTGAGGGGAGGGGGAAACTGGGGAGTTATCAATGGAGATGGAGAAGGTGTCAACTTTGGAAAGAGTGGATTTGGTGCAGATGAGAAGAAGTTCTGTTTTATCACTGTTTAGTTTGAGAAAATTTGAGGTGAACCAGGACTTGATGTCAGATAAGCAGGAGATAAGGGAGGGGGGTGGGAACATGGCGGTAGGTTTGCAAGAGAGGTAGAGCTGGGTGTCATCCACGTAGCAATGGAAATGAATATTGAATTTACGGAAGATATGGCCAAGTGGGAGGAGGTAGATGATGAAGAGGAGGGGCCCCAGGACGGAGCCCTGGAGCACACCTGTTGTGACTGGAGAAGGGTCTGATTGAAATGACTGTAACTGAATGAACTGAGTGCGGCCTGTGAGGTATGAGTGAAACCAGCTGAGGGGGATGTGGGTGATTCCAATGGAGGAGAGTCGACTGAGGAGGATGGGGTGTGAGATGGTGTCAAAGGCCGCACTCAGGTCAAGGAGGATGAGAATTGACAAGGAACCAGAATAAGCTGCAGTGAGGAGGTCGTTGGTGATTTTAATGAGTGCTGTTTCGGTGCTGTGACGCGGGCGAAAACCGGACTGAAAGGGCTCGTAAAGGCTATTGTGGGTAAGGTGGGAGTGGAGTTGGCTTGCGACAGTTTGACATTGTATTTTGTCATTTTAAGTTATGAAAAGGATTCGTTACAAATGCTTGTGGTCCCTAGAGCAAAAAAATCAAACTTTTTCTTACTTGGATTTTGTAAAATTTTGCAATTTTAGGTCCAGTGTGCTCACACAGTTTGTAAAAATGAGTAGATATGAGTACATTCAAACAGGTGGGGTTGTGCTGAAAAAAAGGACCAAGCAAGGCCAGGCAAACAGTTTTTAAGGTGAAATATGAAGGTAAAATCAAAAGTAGGCAAAAACTGCCAACTGACCCCTTGACCCCAGAGGGTTAAAACAAAAAAAGTTAACTTATCTTAGCTCACTCTGTTGAGTCTGCTCACTTAAACTTAGTAAAGACAACTCTTTTGTTGACTTTACTTGAAAAAATAAAGGAAACCAACTGCCTCAAAATTTTCACGTTAAGTTGACCATAAATTTTAAGTTGTTGAAGATGAAAAGAACTAAGTTCTGACAACTCATGTCGTGGCAGTAACCTATCAAATAAGTTGACAACCAAACCCTGTAACTGTGAGTGAGGAGGGCACACCACACAGTGGACATGAGACCCTGCTGTACATGGGTGAATCACATAGGCGCCACCTATGCTCAGTGGTGTAGACTGGCTGTCTTTGCTCCAAGGCACTGACTGGCTGTCCACGCTCCACGGTAGGGCTGAACGATTTATCGTTTTCTGATTGAAATCGCAATTTCAAACATCGTGATCATGTGATCGCTAAAGCTGCGATTTATTTTTGCTCCTGACTGACCCAGGATCTGTTGTGTCAGCTGCTTCACACACACCTGTCTTAAGTGTACGACTGTTGAGAAAAAAATCCTTTTTTCCTTGGGATTGTTGAATTTTGTTTTTAATTGTTTTGTATTTTATTTTATTTAGCTTGACACAATTAAGAATATTTTGCACTACATTATTTTTAAAAGTTAAGAGTCAAAGATAGCTCTTTTTGTTCTTCAGTTTTTATAACTAAAAATACACTTCAAAAGTCCGGTTTAGAAATAACTAGAATAGGTGTTAGACTCTGGGTATGAGAAAAGTCAAACTTTGACTCTTTATCTAAAAATCTTCTTTAATTTTTTTTTTTTTTTTTGCCTTCCATCCAATAATTTCAACTTTTTATAACAAAATTTCAACTTTTTATCTCAAACGTTGCCTTTATTTCGAAATGTAGACTTTTTATCTTAGACTTTTGTCATCTTAAAATTTTGACCTTAAATGAGAAAGTTTGGGCTTTTTCACATAACATTAAATTGACTTCTTAAACTCTGGAAGTTAGTGACTTTTTGTCTTACAATTTTGTCTTTATTTCTCAAAATTTCCACTTTTTATATGAAAATATTGACCTTTTACCTCAAAATTGGAAACAATTCTTACCTTCGGTTTTTATTTTCATTCTTGTCCTATTTTCATAGAGTAGTAGCTTTTGATGTTTCAATGGTTTGATGTATTTTTCTATCAAGTTTGTAAATGTTACTGTACATCGTGAAAACTTCATTAAAGTTTGATTTAAAGAAATCCGTGAATCAAATTGAAATCGCTATGTGTGCCAGAAAAATCCCAATTAGATCTTTTTCTAAAACCATTCAGCCCTACTCCACGGTGTTTACATCCCCTGCCAGCATCTTTGCTAGTAAATACACCATAATTCAACACTAAGTACATATTGGGCAGCTTGAGTGGACAAATGAAAATGCCTGTTCAAATTAGAGGCTGATGCAAAACATTCACAGGAATTTTCATCAAGAGTTCTAACAAAGAAAATGACATTATTTATTGATGTCCTTGTCATCCAGTCTATGCTGTTGACAACTGGTCTAAGCCATGGAGCATAGACAGTCAGTCTATACCAGGGCAAAGACAGCCTGTGTCATCTATGTGATATATCCATGTACAGCAGGGTCTCATATCCATTGCCTGCCCTTTTCACTCATGCTCAACGTGAATAATGATTTATCATGTATTAGATACTAAAATATAATCTATTTAAGTTAATTTGAGTACTTCAAACTGACATAAAATAAGTTAATCAAATCTACTTTAAGTTAGCATAAATTACTTTTTTTAAGGCAACAGCTTTGCAAATTTTTCAAGTAAAGACAACTTATTATATTTTAAAGTGTAATTACTAAGAAGTACTGTCTTGAGGAACGGGAAATTAAATAGTACCTCTTGAGATGTGAGAAACCACCATTTTTCCAACAAATGTTTATCTCCTGAAAGCATGTTTATTTATATGCACTCAGTACTTGGCTCTACTGAGGTGTTACTGAAGCTCAGGTTGTTTTGAAAGCAGCCTCCAGTTTGTCACTGTGTCTGGGGTCTTTTATCTTCCTCTGGACATTTCCTTATAGATCCTTTGTTCAGGGGCTCTGGTCCGGTGAGTGTTCTGCTTTAGCAACCACAATGATGTCATTGTGTCAAACCAGTTTTTGGTGGTTGTGGCTCTCCGGGCAGGTGCCAAGCCCTACAAATGTAAACAAAATGAAATCACTAAAGCGTGGCAGCAGAGGGAGGCTTGACGTGCCCTTAGTTCTCCTGGACAAATGTTTTTTTTTGTTGGTGTTTTTTTTTACTTTCTTTTTATTATAATTTCAGGTTTACAAAACAGAATAAAATACAACAAAACGAAATATAAGGGCGGTTGTTCAAGGCCAATCAATAGTACATAGCACAGTATATCATCTACACAGAGGAGGGGTTACAAGTGTTGATATAAGAGTTCTAGTTTTTCCAGTATTTCGCACAGTCATCAGTTTGTAGTCTTATGAAGAAGGTGAGTTTTTCCATAATGTATATTTCATTTACGATTGCAGTCCAGTCTTGCTTTGTTGGTGGATTTGTCTGCATCCAATTGCGTGTGATGGTTTTTTTACTTGCACCCAAGATAATTTTATAAAGATATCTGTCCTGAGATTTGAGACCAGCTGGTGTTTTACAAAGGTATAAGATGACACTGGACAAATGTTTTTACAACTTAGAAGCCACACCTGCGATGGATTTGGTTTCACATTTTCCTCATGGCTGAATCTCAATCATATGTGACCAGAGGATCTCCATGGTGATGGGGTCTCGTGACGTGAATTGTTTGTTTGAGTTCACATTTTTCACCTTGTGTGCAAATACAGCAGGGAGGAAACTGAGCAGACTGGGACAATGTGCAAATTTTCAACCAAATTCATGTCACTGACAGAAGATTTGGCAGTTTTTTCATACCTAGATATGCTGCTCATCCCACAAATGTTCTTTTCAAATGTGGCTCTATTTAAAAGTAAATAATTAGACTTTACAAAACTAAAACATTTATGGATACAATGCTTTTTACAACAAATAAATAATATACAAAACGTTAATTTTCTTACTTTTTCAAAATGTGTGGTTGCATCATTGCTCTATCTTTTAGAAGAACAGTAGAGGGACAGGGTTAGTTGTTTTATTAAGACATCTATTTATTACAGACTAATTTTTTTAGTTTATTAATGACAGTAGAAGTTTTAGCTTGAGTCAGTATTTTCAAAAGTAAGGCAGTGTTTATTTTTGGGGTAACAACTTAAATGTGAGATTGAGTGATATGAAGCAAGTCCACTGATGTAAAATCAATACAAGGTCTGACATTGTATCATAGTCTAAAACTGCGTAAACATAATCCATCTGAATCAGATTTTATATTCAAGCCACCACTAGTTGTGTCATGCACATCAAACTTTTAGGATCTTAATTTGCTGTGAAAACAAATACGACTGCGATGCAGTGTAAAATATAAAAGCTTGACTTTACTTCAAAAACTATATGCAAAATTGTTGCCTTAAAAAACAAAAAAGTACCAGACTATGATTTGATCCAGGGTGAAAATATCTTTATATTCATTTATGCTGTTTTCAGTTCTTTACTTGCAACCGTTATTTATTTACTTTTTTTAGCCACAGTGCTCTGCAAGTTTATTACCCATGGCCTTTGTTCATTGTACCTCATGTTGTTTTTTTTTTAAGTGTATATCATTTTGTGTACAGCTTCCCTGTCATCATAGACGGTGTGCTCAACCTTTAGATTGTGCTTTTTCAAAATGACAGTGGACAAGTGACATATTGGCGTATCTGTTGTAATGTGGGAGAAGCTCATATCAGATCTAACCTTAGCTACATGACTACACTGTAATATATGTTGACTTGACTTAAAAAAGTATGCAAAGTCATTGCCTTAAAAAAGTAATTTATGTTAACTTAGATAAAGTAGATTTGATTCACTTACATTTTGTGAGTTTGCAGTCCTCAAATGAACTTAAATAGATTATATTTTAGTAACTTATGCAAAATCATTCCTCAGGTTGACCATGAGTGAGGAGGGCAGGCAGTGGACATGAGACCCTTCTGTACATGGATATATAACACAGGTGACAATTTTTTTCTGTAGAACGCTCAATGAAAATTACTCACAACAAAATTCCTGTGAATGCATTAGCCTCTAACTTGAACAGGCATTTTCATTTGCCCACGAAAGCTGCCAATCATATACTAAATGTAGAATTATGGTGTATGACTGTACATTATGGAAAAACGCTAGGAGGGGATGTCAGTCTAGTCAGAGTGAAGACAGCCAGTCAATGCAACAGAGCATAGACAGCAAGCCAGCCGGTCAGTCAGTTGGTCGGTCAGTGCCTTGGAGCAAAGACAGTCTACACTACTGAGCATAGTTGGCTCGTGTATGATCCATTCATGGACAGAAGGGTCTCATGTCCACTGTGTGCCCTCCTCACTCACGGTTGCAGGGTCTAGTTATCAACTTATTTGGTAGGTTACTGCCATGATATGAGTTGTCAGAACTTAGTTCTTTTCAGCTTTAGTATCTTAAAATGTATGGTCAACTTTACTTAGAAATTTTAAGGCAATTGGTTTCCCTTAAATTTTTCAAGAAAAGTCAACAAAAGAGATTAGTCTTCATTAAGTTTAAGTGAGTAGACTCAAAAGAGTAAGCTAAAATAAGTTAAGGTCACTTTTTTTAGTGTGGATGATAGCTCTTGCATATTGATTAGATTTCTGTAGACATGCCTTTAATATTTGCCTTCACAGTATTTTTATTGTTCAAACTCCTGTTACGCCTCACCTGCAAAGAAAAATGGAATATTTGGGTGAGACTGTGCTGCCACTGATCTGCCTTTGAAGCGGAAGAAGAGGAGTGGCAGGGTGGGACAGTGAATTTGAGAAATGTTGGAGGCTACAGAGTTTAACATGCAATGCTGTGCTGTGCTGTGTAATTGTAGTCTGCAAATTCTGTCACCATTATCACTCTCAGGCATAAGCATCGTACAGTACAAGAGGAATGTAGCAATGATCAAGGATCTCTGTCATGCTCTGTGAGAAATTAGAGTTTTCTCCTCATTGTGCTTTTATTTATATGAAAAAAGAAGAATCTAAAAAAAACAGCAGAAGCATTATGAATTGAAAGTTCAAGTATCAAGCTTTAGAGGAAGTGAATGCACCAGGGGGGTTCAGTACACATCCATCAGCAACACGTAATCCAGGGAAACTATGTTGTGGCTCAAGTTTCACACACTCTTGATTTGTATTGGTTCTTTCGACAGGCAGCTCTCGATACTTCCTGGAACAACCAACATCACATCCCGAAAGAAAGACAGCAATTTACCTCTGCAGCTGAGTGGAGCAGGAGGGGAATCAGGACTTCTTTTGCATCATTTTGTGTCTTTACAGGTAAGACAACAATAGGTTTTAATAGCTGATGTAGAGGTATTTATTTCACAATGTGTGTGTTTTCTGAGCTGGATTTTTTTATACACAGTATGTAGAGATAAATGTGAAAACACTGAGTTACCTCTGCTCATCAAATGAATTTACAGGAATAAAAGTATCATCCATAAAAAAGGCAATTCATGTGAATAATCTTTAAGACATTACAGGTGGGGTTCCTAAAAGAAAACCTTTGACTTTGTTGAAGAAAACTTTTGATTTCAATTGATTTTTATATCTTCTTTATTTTCTTTTTTTCATTAACTGTTGGAAACACTGCTCAATGCCAAATAACCCCATAATTTATTTATGTATTTTTCACATTTCTATGCAATACATTTCTTCCTTATGCAACCCCCCAAGTGCTACGATGTCTCTGGTTTACAATGTTTATTGCACTGTTAATTCTGCTGTTTACATTCTGTTTTAGTCATTCATTCACTTTGACACTTTATTTCTACTATTATTTTAATTTAGCTTTTTTCACTTATATAGACCATTTCTAAGTTGTATAGTCCATATTTCTAAATTTCAACACTGCTCTGTTATTGTTACCCAAAGCCAAGCAAAGACATTTAGTTGCCAAATCTCACTGCTGTGTTTTTTGTGCAATGACAATAAAGGAAGTCTAGGTCTAAAATACAACAAAAAATCTATAACATAATGTTGATAACGTTAGGGATAACTGGAAAGAATGAAAAACATTCTTGTTATTTCTAAACAGAAAACAGAGTAACCTTGCACAGTGACAATGATAAAAGGAAAAGCAGTTAAAAAATTTAGTGTGAGGGAAAAACTAGATACACAAGTAAAAATAAAGTAAAACACACAATGAATAAATCCTGTTGCTTGCTTGGTTTTTGACTGATTTGGATGCAATGTGAATGAACAACTGATTTAACACTTTGACATTTAAGTTGTTTTTGTTTTGCTGTTCAGGTTTTTTTTTTTATTAAATCATATTCTTCTTATATTTTATGTCCACAGACTCAAACGTCTTCCTTCTGAGATGCTTTCCAAAGTGCGCTGCATGTTTCTTCCCCTCCTGTATTTCTCAGCTGTTGGGATGCTCTTCTCCTCTTTCCCTTGGATCATATCATTCTACGAAACTTCTTTTCCACCTCAGAACGTCAGCCTCTGTGCTTGTGACAAATGTGTTATGGACGATGAGAAAGGATTTAGTGAGATGTATAACAAAACTCCTGAGCCCTTTTTGTCGACAACAAACAACATAACTGAGAGCGTTTTTAACTGGTGGACGGTAAGTGTAATCTTTTAAGTCCTTTAAAGTCGCAAACAGCTATTATTTCATGCAAACTTCTGTTTGTTTGTTTTTCAAAAGATAAGACCCAGAGCATAACAGTACTGTCTTAAAAAGGAGTTTTGACTGGCACTTTTCTGTTGCTACTATCTACAGACAGATCATTAAAGAATAATGATCGGGGTGTTTATTTGAGTAAATACTTGGATCCAACAGGTGTTGCGATCTGTGTGATGAAAATGGAAATGCATAGGCAGGTTGGTTTCTAGAATTTGGTAAAGATTGGAAAATGTATGGATTTAAGAACTATATACAGTACAGGCCAAAAGTTTGGACACACCTTCTCATTCAATTTGCATTTTCTTTATCTTTATGACTATTTACTGGACTTACTGACTTCATTTCCTAAAGTAATAAGGGCCACTCATTTTTCTGTAATTAGCTGATTGGTTCTTGCCATAATATGAATTTTAACAGTTGTCCAATAGAGCTGCCGGCTGTGTATTAACCTGACTTCTGCACAACACAACTGATGGTCTCAACCTCATTGATAAAGCCAGAAATTCCACTAATTAACCCTGATAAGACACAGCTGTGAAATTAAAACCACTTCAGGTGACGACCGCTTGAAAAATGCAAAAAGTATACAAAGCAGTAATCAGAGTAAAGGGTGGATATTTTGAAGAAACTAGGATATAAAACATGTTTTCAGTTATTTCACCTTTTTTTGTTAAGTACATAACTCCACATGTGGTCATTCATAGTTTTGATGCCTTCAGTGAGAATCAACAATGTAAATAGTCATGAAAAAAAAGAAAGAAAACTCATTGAATGAGAAAGTGTGTCCAAACTTTTGGCCTGTACTGTATTTCCTGTGGTGTCACTATGACAGTTGGAGTGAACTTAGTTCCTCGATGTGTTCAGAGGCGGATCTTGATTGTGTACATGAAAATGTAAAAAAAGATCAGACTTAGCATGAAGAAGTTAAAGTTATGTTCTACTTTATGGTGAGCGACTAAAAGAAGTTATCTCCTAGTGGCAGCAGGGGGTGCTGTAGTTAAAGATGAAAGTAAGCATAAATAAGTGGCTGCTGAAACAGAAGCCATAGTCAGGTCGCTAAGGCTGGATCTGATAATTGCTTCTCCCACATTATAACAGACAGGCCAATATGACACTGGCTGTTTTCCAAACCACCTACTACACTAACAGCGCCTACAACTTTGGCTCAAATTCAGTATGTAGTTGTCAGTATGCCAAAACTTGCGAGATCTGTTGTATACTACAACTTCCCGGGTGTTTCTACTGATCCAGGAAAATGTCTCAGGATGTTTTCCAAACCGCCTACTACATACTACAGGCAAAAGTAGTAGGTAGTAGGCGGTAGTAGGTAGGTAGGTTTTTCCACCAGCTGCAAAAATAAAAAGTCACTTGGTTTCAGATTTATTTTCAATACAGGATAACTTTTGGTGTAAGATTAAAAATCAAATATGGAGATTTTGCTGTAATAAACATCTATACCTTTGCAAATTTTATTAAAACGGGAATCTAATCTCTCCCTGAATTTGTTGTTTTTCTAAATGAATCAAAATGTTTCTTGAACCACTAAAAATAATGAAAATACCAAAAAAGTTCTCAAAAAAATTTACAGCTACTATTTCCTCCCCATGCTTAATTTATTATTCATTTATATATTTTCCTCACTGACATCTAATTTAACTTATCTACTTCATTGTTCCTGTAACTTCACCACTGATAGATATGGTGAATTAATGACTGAAATGCCAAATGTACTCATGGTTTACTAATGATAAAGTTAAACATTAGAAAAAACCATCAGCTCCACTTCCTGAAACAGTAATCTGAAGTAGTTCACTAAACAGGTCCAACAAAACAATTCTACATACTCCATGTCAAAGTAGTGGGTAGTAGGCATTTTGGAAAACAGCCTAAGGCACTGTCTAGACAAAGGGATGTGTGCGACATGATCTATAAAGATAGGGAAGATATACACATAGTGATATACACTTAAAAATGTCAATCTACGCTCTGTGGCGTCGACAGGCTGCGTGCGCTCTGTGGTGTTGACAGACGGCTTGTCTGTGCCTGTGAAAACTGCCATTACCTCCCCACAAATTACAGTCATATGCAGTACTCCAATGTACTGCCTATACAATGTTCAGAGGACTTTTCATTTGGAGTTCTACAGAAGAAGATTCCATTTTTTTGTTGATATCCTTGTCATTCAGTCTTTGCTGTCAACAATCGGTCCAAACTGTCTGCAAGGACAAAGTTTGCCTGTGTGACCTGGGTCATGTACCCATGTACAGCAGGGTCTCATGTCCACTGTGTGCCCTCCTCACCTATGGTCACAGGTGATGAACAGTAATATGTAAATGTATGTTTAAGTAAAAGAACTGTTTATTATTCATTTATTTATTTGTTTATTTGGTGTGTGTGTGTGGGGGGGATCTGTCACACACGTAATTCCCCAGTCACACTGGTTGGATTTTCGGCTAAAACGTTACTGAATCGATTCCAAGTCTGTGAATTGTTTCTGATTTTATCTGTTCTCAATGGACCAATATCACTCTTGAATTGTATTGGCAACCACAGATCACGATACAAATTGAATTGTTGTTAAACTGAATTGTTACACCCCGAGTTGTTAACATTTAAATATCTAACAGCTAACAGTTGGTGGGCCGGTTCTGTGCAAACACTGACAATCTCGTAGTGTTTGGGGATTTTTTTTTTCTTAATATAACAGCTGCATCAGTGTCACAGGAAAAACATGTATAAGTGAAAACAGTTATTTTGTTTGTAACCATAAATGGGATAAAATGTGTTTCTGTTTTCTCTTCTCAGCGTCTGCAGCATGAGCGGCGCAGCTTTGGTGCGTACAAAGTAACAGTGGAGCAAGTGTTTCAGATATTCCCGGGTCCAGAAATGCCAAAAGCCAGCCCTGAGCGCTGCAGGACGTGTGCTGTGGTCGGGAATTCAGGCAACTTGAACGGTTCGCTCTATGGACCTATGATCGATTATCACGATATTGTCATAAGGTAAAGTTCATCATCATCCAGTCGACTGTGTCACAGGGTGTTCTTACTTAGTTTGACAAAATTCCAACAGGATTTCCCTAAAACAATTTCTCCATCATATTCAATAGGACAGTAACACCTGTATCCCTGCTGTGTCACTCAGGTCCCCTGGTTTGCTTTGTTACCACTCTTTTGATACATGAAGTAAAATATGAGTGTTTTCTGTATCTTTCAGAATGAATAGAGCTCCCACCAAAGGTTATGAAAGAGATGTCGGATCAAAAACCACTCATCATGTGATGTACCCCGTCAGTGCTACTAATCTGGACAACTCCACTCACCTCGTGTTTTTTGCATTTAAGAAAAGTGACCTTGACTGGCTCGTCAAAACCTTCAGTCCAAGGTAGGTTATTTATTTATTTTTTTAAACCTGGTACAGGCAAAGTCAGGACAGAACATTAATTCATGTTTTAGTGTGGGATGAAACTGTTTCAATAATTCAAGCTTTTTTAAAAAGGGCGTTGAAAATAGAACAATATAACGGCAGCCCAAACTCCACATTGAACCCCCCAATTTAAGAATAAGGTTAATTCAGGTAGACCACAAAGCCCAGCTGGTCCAATAGCGACAGCTCCTGCAGTTCTTATGCAGAACGTTAAGCAGGCTTTCCCAACAGATGTACTGCTTTAACACAAGAAGTCCCAGAGAGGGGTCATTTGATCTTTCTACCTGTACAGCCCAGAGGTGGGTCCATTGACCTGACAGATTTTAACTAACATCATGTTACATCAGTGTATCATTCGTTCATTCCATATCTGTTTTAGAATCCAAAATTGAGTAACGGATAACAACTTGTTATTTAATTTGTAGTTTTCAAATCAAAAACTGGAAATCGACACAGCAAAAAATACACCGTTATTTGTTTTACGATTTTTGATTTGAAAACGAGAAATGAAATAACAAGTTATCTGTTTTCAGATTTTGGATTCTAAAACGGATATGGAATAAACAAATGATACACTGATATAACAGGATTTTAATCAATTAATTAATCAAAATCAACCATTTTTAAATCACACTTTTCTTAATAGGCAATATCTGGTTTTTACTTGTCTGAAACCACCAAAATTCTAAATGATCCCAGGATATTCTGGGATGTTATGAGATCTGCTTCAGGTGCTATGTCTTCTGGTGAACTGCCAAAATTTTTGGTCAAAGATTCTGTTGTCACATCTCCAAATTGTGTGTTCTGGCAAAAGTGTTTTGAAAAATTGGTCTGTAATCAACTGGAGGAACTTTTAGAATCAAATAACATTCTAAACCCCCTCCAGTCAGGTTTTAGGAAGCAGCACAGTACTATTACTGCTGCCCTAAAGGTTTTTAGTGATGTGTTTGAGGCACTGGACTCAAAAAGGTTTTCTGTTGCTCTGTTCTTTGACCTATCAAAGGCTTTTGACACTGTGGATCACAGCCTTCTATTAGAAATTCTACTCAAGACTGGCATTTCCAAACAGGCTCTTTCTTGGTTTGCCGATTATTTGACATGTAGGTCTGTGTGTCAGGTGGCTGGAGTTCGTACTGCCCTACGGGGGGTCACGAAAGGCGTCAGTCTTAGGACCAATTCTGTTCATTGTACATTGATGAACTGTGTGCAAACTTGTCAGATGCATCCTTTCATCTTTATGCAGATGACTCTGTATATATATAAAATCACACACATATTTACACACACACATAAACATCACCACTGTGTTATATGATGTTTTTACCCATAGTCACCAATAATCAACATTGCACCATACAAATGAGCCCCTTCAATTCCTGAAATATGTCAACAATAGATCTGAACTATACTCATATCTAAACACTGAATGTATGTACATACACACATACACCAGTGATCTTTATATTCAAATATGTGTATACACAACATACCTAAATACATGTATATTTACACACAAGCAACTCCACTGAACAACACATGGCTTTATCAATCAGAACCTCAAGCTTCCTTGCTCTCACACACAGGTTTTCAAATCCCATCTTCCAACCTCTGAGTTCTTAAATGTAATGTGGTGAAAGACCATGTAGGGCCTCAAAAACCAGCAGAATAAAATTTCAGTTATACAAACAGAAAAAGGAAGTCAACATAAATACTTTATGGTTGGTGTTACGTGTTGGGGCGGCTACTGTTTCATTTTTTCACCTGTTCCGGTTCCAGTTACACTTTTTGATTCCAGCTCTTATTGACTCCTGATTTCAGATTGACTCACATCTAAGCTAAATGCAAATATAACTGTTGTTCAGAAGTAGATGACTGAAGAATAGCTGCTTGGATGGAGTATGTTAGTTAACAAAGTCTGTGAATGTGAATGTGGGGCTCTGAGATGATGTACTGTGGAGTGTTACCAGACAAAGTCAAACAAGGACAAAAACAGGTTGTTTTTTTTTGGCTGGGGTGAGTCCTGATCAGTGAGAGAGAGCAGAAGCATCAGTGGGGTTAGGATTTCATGCTCTGGAGGCACCAAGCCCTGGTAATCTGGTTCAAGTATCTCTGATCAAAAAAGACAGACAATGATGGGTATTTCCAGTCTGTATAAAGAGTTAGGTGGGGGCCGTCAAGAGTATTGTTATGAACAGGTTACACCAGGTCACGAAATCAAAGCATTCTCTGGAATTCACTGTACGGTTGGCCTAAATGGTGTGGCTCAACAAAGAGGCAAAAAGTCTCATCACTGTTCAAGTTTTAATTCCAAATCCAGGAAATCACGCGTGCAGTTTTATATACAGCCAGCCCAGCAAACAGGAAACAAAAAAATAGAATAAAAAACAAAAACAAAAGAAAAGGTACAACCATGGTGAGGTGTTGTAGAAACAAACAAATGAGGGACAGAGCTGTACACAAACTTTGCAGCTCTGTATGCTCGCATACACACACTCCCTAGCACCTCTCTCTTGGCTCCTCATCAAACAAAAGAACCCCCTACAAGACTTCCAGCTCCCTTGATATACCTGCTGGGACCCACCAATTGTAAAGGGGAACACTGATTAATCAATCAACTCTGGACAGCCCCCCACCTCCTCAATAACATTACGTGTACATATTTGGGTAAGTAAATCATACCTTCAGTACCCCACAAATTAAATGTACATTTCAAAATTACTCTTAAGGAGCATTACCGGTTTTCTTCTGAAATCCCCCTCCCTCTCCCTCACACATGGTATCCTCCACTTGCCACACCTCCTCATAAACTAAAGACAGGGGCTGTTTTCCAAACCGCCTACTACACTAGCGATGCCTACTACTTTGGCTGAAATTCAGTATGTAGTAGACAGTATGCAAAAACTTGCGAGATCTGTAGTAAACTACAAGTTCCCGGATGACCTACTGATCCGGGAAAATTTCTCAGTATGTAACGGACCAGTCTACCTGGCGTACTGTTTCCCACAATGCACCGCGCTAATGGCGTGTGTCAGTTTGGGGGCGCTCAGGTTGAGGTGAATTACTGACACCTACTGGGATAAATCATCTAAACCACGACACAACAACAAAAATGTGAAACGGTCCCAGAGATAAAAGTGAAGTGACAGGAAAGAAACAGCAGTAAATCTGCTCACTTCATCATGAAAGAGCTGTTTACTTTTATGAAATTCATAAAAGCCCCTAAATCATTTATCACTTTTTATTTTACACTAACAGCCTACGTGGGTAATGAGGACGCAGTTTTTACACCAGCTGTAAAAATCAAAAGTCAGTTGGTTTCAGATTTATTTTCAATACACTATAACTTTTGGTGCAAGATAAAAAAATCAAATATGGCGATTTTGCTGTAATAAACTTTTATACCTTTACAAATTTGATAAAATCGGGACTTTTATCTCTCCCTGAATTTGTTGTTTTTCTAAATGAATTAAAAATGTTCCTTGAACCACTAAAATAAAGAAAAACCATAACAATTCTCAAAAAAAATTACAACTTCCTTCACATACTTAATTTCATTTATTTATTTTCCTTTGTATCTCATTGACATCTAATTTAACTTATCTACTTTTATTGCTCCTGTAACTTCACCACTGATTGATGTGGTGAATTAATGACTGAAAAGTCAAATATACTCATGGTTTATTTATGATGAAGTTAAACATTAGAAAAAAATCCATCAGCTCCACTTCCTGAAATCCAGAGTAGTATACGACTAAACAGGTCCAACAAAACCGCCATACTACATACTACATGTGGAAGTAGTAGGTAGTAGGCACTGCCTACTACCTACTACTGTAGTATGTAGTATGTAGTATGGCGGTTTGGAAAACAGCCAGGCTGCAGCTCTGTTTGATACTTCCTGGTTCCTGAGGTGGGAATCCACCATGTGTGAGGGAGAGAACAGGTAACAGAAACAAAACTCTCTTTAAACAATGAACAAATAAAATGAAATATTTATTTACATTGTTCTTTGTCTTTTTATTCCATTTCAACATGGTTTTACTTTTACTCAACCACACACACACACACACACACACACACACACACACACACACACACACACACACACACACACTCACCCAGGTGTTGCTGGTGTTCAATTCACAGCATGCAAATGTTTAAGCACTTTTACAGGGCACGGGGTTGCCTCGTGACATTCACAATGTGATTGGTATTGGTGTTATTGATAAAATTGACCAGTCTCAGTACCCAACCTTGTAATATGAGCTGCCCTTATTTTGCATCAGCCTCTAATTTGAAGAGGCTTTTTCATTTGCCCACTAAAGCTGCCTATCATGTACTAAGTGTTGAACTATGGTGTATGACTGTAAATTATGGAAAAATGTGAGTAGGGGATGTCAGTCTACACCATGGAGTTTGAGCAGCCAGTCAATGCCACAGAGTGAATACAGCCATATCACACCATAGAATGAAGACGCCAGTCAATGCCATGGGGCATTAACTGGAAAAAATAACTCTTTAGATGAACTTAACCATGCAATTAAATGGCTTTCTTTTAACATCAAGCCATCTTGGTAGTTTAACTTGATGCACTTGCTTCAGTTCAATTTCATTTATTTGGGTTGATTGAACTTATTTACTAGGTTTCCTTTCAACTTTTGAAAGCCAAACTTGCTCAACTTTTGGTGATAGAATACCAGACAAGACATGGTTTTCGTTTAAGTGAAGCTGAACTTACTCTGACAATGACAATGACAATTAAAAGCTAGTTAAACAATTTAGACAACTCGATTTAGAGCAGTTTTACAGCTATCATTATACCATGAGTGAGGAGGGCAGGTAGTGGACATGAGACCTTGTTTTATGTGGATACATTACATATGTAACACATGCTGCCTTTGCTCTGGTATAGACTCTGGTATAGACTGTCTGTCTACGCTCCATGGCTTAGTTCCGCTTTCTGCAGCATAGACTGGATGTCAAGATTATTGATAAATAATCGTATTTCCTTTGATAAAACTCTTGCTGAAAATTCCTGTGAATGTCTTGCATTTGCCTCTTATTTGAACAGGCATTTTATTGGCTTGTGTGTGAATCACCCATGTACAGCAGGGTCTCATGTCCACTGTGTGCCCTCCTCACTCATGGTTACAGGGTTTGGTTATCAACTTATTTGATAGGTTCCTGCCATGATATGAGTTGTCAGACCTTAGTTCTTTTCAGCTTTAACAACGTAAAATTTATGGTCAACTTTTTTGGAAATTTTGAGGCAACTAGTTTCCTTAATTTTTTCAAAGAAAGTCAACAAAAGTTTAAGTGAGCAGACTCAACAGAGTGAGCTTAAATAAGTGAAGGTAACTTTTTTTAAGTAAGATTTACTGTGATATTTTACAGTGTGCTGGCTCAGGGAGAGTCAGGGCAGGAGAGACTTCTACAGTTCATATGAAGCAGACTAAAATCCCATGAGACGTGGTATCTTTGGTAATAGATAAGGAGAGTCTGGCTCTGAAACTGACCCCAGAGGGCCTAAGGTCTACTACCTTCTCAGGTGCTAGTTTGTCGTGCAGACTGATCCCCAGGCCCTGTGGTTGTTTCTGTAAATGAAAGACAGATGATTACATTACTCGGTCTAGGTGGAACTTAGCCCTTTAGCCTGACAGGTTTGAGATCAGAAACAGGTCAGGGTTATTTTTATTTCATCACTCAGGTTCCAAGATAGCTGACAGGGTTGGAAATGAAAAGAGAAACTTTCACAGGCCAACAGCCCTGTCCAACAATCACTCAGTTCCAGCAAAGACTGGAGGCCTCTAACCAAAAGAAAGATACTACACGTGCTACTTAGAAGGAGTAACACTAATATTCAATGTTTCCATCAACAGAGACGAAAAAAACACAACCTCGGCGTTACAAGCAAACAAAGACTTGGTGAGTTGATTGCTTTTATTTAAAACTGATACATATAGATATTTTATTTGTCTAACAGGCTGATTTGCTCCTGAACAGGTGATGATTCTCAACCCAACGTTCATGCAGTATGTCCATCATGTTTGGCTCAAAAGGAAAGGCATGTATCCATCCACTGGTTTTCTGACTTTGATTCTCAGTCTGCACATGTGTGATGAGGTGGGTTCAACTGCAATCATTGACATTTAATTATTGAACTGCTAAATTATTGTCAACATGTATTGTTGTCATTGAAATGTTTCCTGGAAATCCAACTAATAATCCTTAACTGTTTAAAAAAAAAAAAAAAAAAAAAAACTTTTGTCAATGCCAGAACCAAAAGTGAAAACTTGATACTTATGAGAACATGATTCTTTTTCCAGGTGGACGTGTTTGGGTTTGGAGCAGACAGACGAGGAAACTGGAACCACTACTTTGAAAAACTGAAAAATAAAAGGCTAAAAACTGGAAATCATCCTGGAAAGGATGAGTTTACAATCATTCAACGATTACAAAGGCAAAGGAAAATCCGTTTTTTTAGAGGGTGGTGATGAGGGTTTGTTATGTCATGGGCTGTTATCCAAACCGCACTGCCTACTACCTACTACCTACTACTTTCCGATGTCGTAGGTAGTAGGCGGTTTGGAAAACAGCCATGGTCTCTGTGTTGTTGGCTCAGTAGCTTTGTGAAGTAGATAAGAAAAAAATCCAGTTAGACCTGTTTCTTGTGTCTTGCTTGTTGGTCAGTTGTTTAACCAGGAAGCTTTTCATTGTCTTTGTCATTGTCATTGTCAGAGTAAGTTCAACTCTATTTCAACTAAAAAAACTTGTCTTCTCTGGTATCCTATCACCAAAAGTTGAGCAAATGTGTGTTTCAAAAGTAGAAAGGAAAAGTAGCTTACCAGCAAAAGGATTTCAAGTGTGTGAAGGGTTAGGACAGAGATGTTGCCAGTTGGTTGTAAAGAGGAAGCAGTAGGTTGGCTGTTTCTAAATCCAACAGAAATGGAACCCATCTCAGGAGATGCAGTACAGGAAGTAAAGACAGCTCTTCAGCACTCAAAAATTGGAGTCAACATGCAGCAAGGCAGGCCCTAAGGCCAGAATTTTACCGGACAGTCACCTTGGGGGCTGGACCCTCAAATAAAAATTGAATTAAAATCAAATCTTGGCATAACATTGTTATTTGATGTTTATTTTTCATACATTTTTCCATGTCATTACAAAACTTGAGTCATTTTTAGCCTTTATGAGCCAGGCTCCTATCACCTACACCACAGTCAACCAATTTTGGAATTCAGCCGCGGGCCGGATTGGACGGTTTGGTGGGCTGGATTTGGCCCATGGGCCGCCAAAAAGCTTCAAACTTACCTGTCCTTTAAAAGAAATTTAAATTTGTGGTTAACACATGGTCAAGGGTGTGACCAGTTACTCTGAAAATGTAATTTATTTGATTTTTAGTGCATATTTCTAATGTATTGTTATCAATTTATAATTAGCTTTTGTACTTTTAAAAAAAAAAGCATTTTAATTATGTAGTGCTCATGTCATCTGCCCTAGAGACTATGGTTGAAATTAGCGAACTTTGCTAAACTGGCATATTTACAAGAATGTTTATTAATGTGCACTGTCTCTGTATATTTGAACCAATAAACTGAACTAAACTAAACTTAACTCAACTAAACTAAAACATCTAAAATAAATTAAAATAATGAAACTTAACTAAATTGAAATAATTAAACTAAACTAAACTTAACTAGATGAAACTTGACTAAACTAGACTAAATAGAAATTGTTGGGTGTACAAAGGCAGTGGTTGAAGCTCAGCAGTGGTTCCATTTGGAGTAGAGAAAAGAGGAAGCTCACCTGTAAGGACCAGTGGGACATGGAAGAAAATTGCATTAGATTCTGCACAACTCATGCTACCTCCACAGAAAATAGTTTGCACTAATCTGAGACCAGACAATGATCAGTCAGTCAGTCAGTCAGAGTTTGAGCTGATGTGGGAGGATGCAGAGCAGTGACATGAAAGACCAGCTTGAATTGAAATGTGCCTATTTTGTCTTGTTCATTTCCTACCCTTTCTATGGAAAGTCAAATTATATATTTATTGTAGATTCTATTTTTTTGTGCTTATGTATCTTAACTTATGTACTTGAATGAACTGTGAGGGGGGTATTCAATGGATTTGACCAAATCCAGTATATTGTGAACTTTTTTTTTTATTTGAAGATGGGATTTTACTTGAAAGGGCCATTATAGACTTGGTTAAATACAAATGTGGTGTAGACAGACCACTTTTATTTAAACAGTTGTCTTTTTAACTTGAAGAATATCTTGAGAAGTTTTCAGAGCCAGATTTCATATCTCATGCCTTTTATCTTGTTTGTGTTGTGACTTTTTCCTAAGGGTCATAAATGGTTTGCTTTTTTGAAAACAACCATGATGTTGAACACTTATGTTCATCTTTAATGTTAATTCACTGGAGTTAACCATTTTTTGGTTACTAGCTGTTAAACGTAGTGATCTTTCTATACTTGCAGTGCTGAAAAAGCTCTGGGGTCAGAGCTGTTTCAGCATGCCAAGTGCACACACTCCTGACTGAGGTAAATTCTACATCTAGGTGTTTTGCACTGTTGCATCAGATTGTTACTTAACTCCATCTAATGATGATAATGATAACGATGATGATGGCAATGAGGGTGAACAGGTACAGGTTCAAATAGAGTTCAACACGTCTTTCAATTCACACGTTGCATTGTGCTGCTGCACCCTCGTCACTCAGAGTTGCAATAATTGTTCAACTACTGCAATAAAATATTCTTGGATCTATGTCTGAATTTTCCTCCTGGAAACACTTTCTTCTTGTGCATTACTGGTCAGTTTGTCCTCCATTACTTTGTTTCTGAGCACCTTAGCCCCTCCCAGCTGTTTCAAAAATCTAAAGTTTTAAAGTTGTACCTAAAATGCCTTTGTGAATTGAAAACTAACAGCTATTGCCACCATAAGTGAGGAAGGAAGGCAGTTGGTATTAGACCTTATTGGAAATCAATCAATAAATCAATCTTAGCACCTTACATACAAATGTAATGCAGTTCAAAGTGCTTCACAATGATTGAACATAGCTTTATAAAATACATGCAAAGTAGATGGGGAAAAAAAAAACATTTACCTGGAGAAAGATTTTATGGAAGACACTAATGCACAACACTTATTCTGTTTTAAAAGATTAAAAATAATGAAAATATTAAACTAGAGATAAAATTGTAAATAGGAAAGATAAGTAAAGTGCGATAAATAGGACAAAATAAATAATTAAAAAGGGAAAGAACGAGAGTGTAATAAAAATAAATATATAAAAACAGCTAGGAGAAAAGATAAGATGAGAGAAAAAACAAAAAACAAACTATATATATATATATATATATATATATATATATATTACACACACTCACACACACATCAATGTGACTGCAGGGATTATTTATGCTTCATGTTGTGGACCAGATGTCGACACACCAATGGGCGGCCTACGTTCCATATTTTAAAAATATAACCAGGTATTAACTACCAACTATGTGTGAATTATTTGGTGTGATTCTGCATTCCAAAGAGTTTTGAAAATAAGAAAAAAATACGGTGGGGTACTCTAAAATTTAATGCTTTTGGGGACACATTTTCAAACAAATGAGCTTAACATTAGCTCAATATCTTTTAAAGACTTTTCTCCTATAGATCATTTAACACCATCTTCTCTCACGGCGACATATCTAGTGATGGGTGATCAAGGCAAAGTGATGCTTCCATCCTTTTTTTCCAAACATGTTTTTATTACCTGAGGCTTCCTGTCTCAGTGCTCCAGTGGGACATCTAGTGGTCAATGAAATGAAGTGTAATCAATATGCGTTACAGGTCCATGGATTGTTTGGAATTAGATTTGCCTGCACATTTCTGTTTGATAACACTTAATGATTGTATTGTTTCAAGTGAATTCACTAGTTATAATTAAACATAATGATACTTATAACACTTGTAATAATAATGACATTAAATACTACAGACCACATTTCTTGTTCAGTGTGTCTGTTTTTGCTTCACTTATCATATGTCTATGAAATATTTCAGTGGTTCTGCTTTATTTATAGGATGTGTCCTACAAACAGAGACTGACATTTTCACACAGATAAAAAAGGGTATTTGGCAGCTTTGTATTTGCTTAGATTAAATGAGTTCATGTAACACAACACAATCACACTCCTTAAGTGAACAAAAATAACTCTTTGAATGAACTTTAAAAAAAAAAAATTGCGGTAAGTATTTCCACACGACTGAATGGCTTTCTTTTAGCATTAAGTCATTTTGGTAGTTCAACTTGATGCACTTGAGTAGGTTCAACTTGATTTATTTGAGTTGATTGGAAAAAGGAGTAGATGTAATTGCACTTACTTCCATACCATATCTTGTAACCATGAGTGAGGAGGGCACACAGTGGACATGAGGTGTCACAAGCTGTCTACGCCCTGTGGTGTAGACCAATACACGGTAATTCAACATTTTGTACATAATGGATAGCTTTGGTGGGCAAATTAAAATGCCTGCCCAAATTAGAGGCTATTGCAGGCATTCACAGGGGTCATTCATTAAGAGTTTTATAGAAGAAAATACCATTATTTATAGATATTCTTAACATCCAGTCTATGCTGTAGACAGCTGGGCCATGGACTAAGCCATGGTGCGTAGACAGCTAAAGAGTCTATACCAGAGCAAAGACAGCCTGTCACGCATGTAATGTATCCATGTAAAGTAGGGTCTCATGTCCACTGCCTGCCCTCCTGACTCCCGGTTGCAAGGTTTGGTTACCAACTCATTTGATAGGTTGCTGCCATGACATGAGTTGTCAGAACTTAGGCTGTTTTCCAAACCGCCTGCTACATACTACATAGGAAAGAAGTTGATAGTGGGCACTGTTATTCAGTTGTATGCTAGACTCGGTATGCGGAAGTAAACAGAAGCCCAGCTGACGCCCCTGAAGCGTGGCATTCACGTACAGTCAGATAAATGATGTAGCGATGATAACTTATCAGTGAAATCTGAAGCATCACAAGGTTCATTCATTTGGATGATTTGGATCTCTGGTTGCGCACACACGCATCAATATCTATCTAACTGTTAAGCTATCTATCTATCAATATGAATATATATTTATATATACAGTGTATCACAAAAGTGAGTACACCCCTCACATTTCTGCAAATAATTAAGTATATTTTTTCACGGGACAACACTGACAAAATAACACTTTGACACAATGAAAAGTCGTCTGTGTGCAGCTTATATAACAGTGTACATTTATTTTTCCCTCAAAATAACTCAAAATATAGCCATTAATAGCTAAACCCCTGGTTTGGGGTGCTAGAAAGGAAGTTAACAGACTTTTCAGATGATTGGTATCCAGAGTTAGTTAAAAATGCATGTGTGACAAAAATGTTTCTCAGAATACTTTTTAATCAGTCACAAACCAGTACAAAAAGCAATAACCTTTAACAAAATTGTAAGAGAACAGTAACACAAAGAGCAGGAAAACAAGACATCAGAAAAAGTATTTTTTAACAAGCTCTGTGACTTGTGATTTGCCTCTTCTCTTGCAGCGTGGACCAAGAGGACCATATCAGCAGATTAATCCTCATTCTGCTGTTCTCCGCCTCTACTTTGGTGATGGGGACTTAAGAAAAGACTTCCGTCTTTCAAGGCGGACGGTCAATGCCCTGGTTCAGGTCCTTAGGATATGACAAGGACCATGGCTGGGGAAAAGACCTGGAGGTTGCAATTTATTTATCTTGGCTGGCCAGTGCCACCTCATATAGGGTCACCTCATATAGGGTCACCTCATATAGGGTCACCTCATATAGGGTCACCTCATATAGGGTCACCTCATATAGGGTCACCTCATATAGGGTCACCTCAGAGGCCTTTGATGTCCCCATCACCACAGTATTCAATGTGGTTCATCGAGCAGCCAATGCCATTATCAAGATCATTGGCAAAGCAATTCGTCTCCCTGCTGCTGAAGAGCTGGAGGGCAAAGGGGAAGGCTTTGCCCGTCTGGCTGGTGCCTTCTGCAGAGTGGCTGGCAGCATCGACGGGACACATATTTGAATCAAGCCACCTGTAGCAAATAAAGAAGACTATCCTAACAGGTAACCCAAATACAAAATGTCACTTCATATTTGGATATATATTCTTCCCTGAGTTTAAGATTCATGTCACCAAGTGCTGATGTCGTTTTCCTACAAGAAGCTCTTCCATTCTATTCAGCTGCAGGTGGTCTGTGATCACAAAGGCCACTTCTTAAACATCTTCACAGGTATTTATTTAGAACTCAATGTTACATTCACCTTAAAGCAGTAAAGCCTTCTCTTGTGCAGGAATATTTTTGTATACCATTCATAATACATCACCCTTGTTCACAGGGCTTCCTGGCTTTGTGCATGATGCCATGGTCTTGTGCTGGAGCTCCATTTATGTCCACAAGCTCTACCCACCTCATGGCTGGTGCATCCTTGGGGATGGGGGTTATCCCTGCCTGGCTGCACCAATCAGCCTGATGACCCCGTACAGGGAACCTGTACAGAACCCTGTTCAGGCCAGGTACAACAGGCATCATGCCAAAGCCAGGTATGTGGTGGAGAGGGCCATTGGCACGATGAAAACACACTGGCACAGCATAGTTGGTTGTATCCAACTATGATTGTTTCAACTTAAAGAAAATTAAATCAAAAGGTTATATAGTCAAATACAGACTTTCAGTGACATGCTACTGTTAATAATAATAATAATAATAAAAATAATAATACATTTTATTTCAAAGCGCCTTTCAAGACACCCAAGGTCGCTTTACAAAGGGTAAAAACACATAAAACAAAATAGAGTTGAAAACAGCAACATAAAAGCAATAGAGTGAGGGACCATATGGAGCAGTTAAAGACAGGTATTTTGAAACAGATGAGTTTTGAGTTTTGAGCTTTGATTTGAAGATGGGGAGGGTGGCAGAGTTACGGAGGGTACAGTGAGGTGGAGGGAAGAGGAGGATCTGAGGGAGCGAGAGGGGGTGTGGACATGAAGGAGGAACAAGGTTATGGATGAATTTGTAGGTGTACAGGAGGATTTTGTATGTGATCCTTTGTTTTATTGGGAGCCAGTGGAGTTGTTGAAGGATGGGGGTGGTGTGGTGGGAGGATGGAGTTTTTGTGATAATCAGGGCGGCAGAGTTCTGAACCAGCTGGAGTTTATGGAGGGATTTATGTGGACGACAGAAGAGAAGAGAATTACAATAATCGGCGGTGTGGGGGGGTGAGGGAGGGGCGGAGACGGTTGATTGTGCGTAGATGGAAATATGCAGACCGGGTGATGCTATTGATGTGGGATTGAAATGAAAGTGTACTGTCGAGGGTGACATGCAGACTCTTAACCTGAGGGGAGGGGGACACAGAGGAGCTGTCTATGGAGAGAGAAAAGCTGTTGACTCTGGAGAGGGTGGATTTGGTGCCGATGAGTAGTATTTTGGTTTTGTTGCCGTTTAATTTTAGGAAGTTTGAGGTGAACCAGGATTTAATTTCACCTCTGCTCCCTCTCCAAACACTTCCTTTCCCTCTCCTCATCTCTTTCTGCCATCTGCTTGAGCAGAATTATGCAGTGTGGCTCCCCTCTTCCGCCCCTGGGAAGATTTTCATCGGGGAGGGGCACCACCACTACATTCTGGCCGGTGGAGTCAATGAGGACAGGTGGTGTAATGCTGTGCCTTTGACCAATGGCCTCATCCATAAGGGTGTACCACCGCCAGGATGCAGCAGTGGCCTCCCCCTCCTCTGTGCTTATCCCAGTCCTTGGGGCCTTCAGTTCCTTCAAGACAAACACAAAACACAGTAAACAGTCTGTTTGGTTATCAACATTCAGTTCAAGGCATTGTACATTATTAAAAACATCTCACAGCAACAGCTTCCATACACCAACCTTGTATTTCTGTTTTAAATTCTCCCACTTCCTCTTCACCTTTCCAGGGTCCATCTTGCCTCTAAGGAAGTGTTCTTTTACAAATTATCTATATAAAATAATAATAATAATAAAAGGTTATATTTTCAGTCCTTAAAAGGAACCCTGGCTACCAGAACGTCATTTTCCTAAATGATCAGTGATTTTACCAGCTACAGAAGATCGATAATAAAATCTCTCAAGTTTGTATAAAATTTGAAAAAATATTTTCACCTGTAGGCCGCCATTGTTGTTTACGCCGCAATAACGTCTGGGTAGTGACGTCATATGGTTGCACCGGGCTCGATCTCATACAGGATCATATAAGTGGACCTCGCCTGAAGTCACCAAAGGTCTCCTTCAAAACACCCAAACACAACCTTTTATCAGCCGTGTCGTAATGGCTTTAGTCTCCGTTTATAATGACCCACACCTGTCAGCTCTTTCATCAGCATGGGCCGGCTAAATGCAGCAAATGCTTCTGGGGAGAAGTGGCCAGAACATAGCCGCGGCTCCATCGGAAGTTGTATACGCCCACAAGCGATTTCCCACAACTTCCTTCTTTTCTTGTGTTTTGGGAAGCTGTGCAGACTAACATCAGTCTCCTTGTTTCCTTTGGACTGAAAAGTGCACCCAAAAGCAGCCACATGTGGCATTATTATGTTTTTTTCCCTCCTCAAACCTAGTGACTTACGGCGACTAATAGTGAGTGAACGGCCAAATCCAGATGCTCAGCACCAATGTACATCATCGACCCAGAATGCATTGCATTGGATTTCACATCTGCCTTTAACACCATCAGACCACAGACTCTGACCCAAAAGCTGTTCTCACTCGGACTGAGCTCCACCCTGTGCAACTGGGTCCTAGATTTCCTGACAGACAGGCCGCAGTCTGTGAGGATCCATGACGTCTCCTCCTCTCCCATCATCCTCAGCATCGTCTCCCCCCAGGGCTGTGTGCTGAGCCCCCTCCTGTTCACCTTGCTCACATATGACTGCTCAGCGATAAGCCCGAGCTGTCTGATTGACTTCAAGCGTCTGCTGTGACGACACTAACCTGCGTAGTGTTTGTTACTGCTCAGGCTGATGTCCTTCCTCCACCTTGTGGACCTCCCGACCACGTCTCTGTTGTTGGAGACGATCAATGTGAAGAAGACGAAGGAGATGATCGTGGACTTCAGAAGGAGCAGACATCTCCTCCCTCCCCTGCACATCGGAGGAACAGCAGTGGAAGTGGTCTCCAGCTACAAGTATCTGGGCGTGCACATCTCGGACGACCTCACCTGGAGCACCAACACTTCCTCTCTGGTCAGGAAGGCACACCAGCAGCTCTACTTCCTCAGGAGGCTGAGGCGCGCCGGACTGGGGAGCTCAGTCCTGACGGCGTTCTACAGGTGTGCGGTGGAGAATCTTGTGTTCCTGCATCACTGTGTGGCACGGCAGCTGCTCTGTGGCAGAGAAGAAGGCTCTGCAGAGGGTAGTGAAAGCGGCACAGAGGACTGTGGGATGCAGTCTTTCAACTACCACGGACATATACTCCTCCAGATGCAGGAAACGGGCCTCCTGCATCATGAAAGACCCCACCCATCCCGCACATGCTCTGTTTG
>RPOG01001235.1:0-87417 GCA_008086565.1 Thalassoma bifasciatum
TATATATATATATATATATATATATATATATATATATATATGCACACACAGTTGTGCCGGAAAGTATACACCCCCTAGCAGAATTTCAGATTTTTTGGCCTTTTCTCAGAAAATATGAATGATAACACAAAATCTTTTCTGTCACTCATGGTTAGTGGTTGGGTGAAGACATTTATTGAAAAAAAAAAAGCAGTTTACGCTTTTTAAACCATAATGACAACAGAAACTTCAGAAATGACTCTGTTAAGAAGTTTACACCCCCTGGTGATTTTTGGCTGATAACATGAACAAAAGTTAACACAAATGTGTTTGAATGTCTCCTACAGGTAACCATCCTCACCTGTGATCTATTCGCTTGTAATCAGTCTGTGTGTATAAAAGCTCAGTGAGTTTCTGAGCTCCTGACAGACACTTGCATCTTTCACTCAGTGCTGCATTGGAGTTTCTGGTTTCTGCGTCATGGGGAAAGAAAAAGAATCGTCAAAGGATCTGTGAGAAAAGGTAATCCAACTGTATAAAACAGGAAAAGGATTTAAAAAGATATCCAAGGAATTGAGGATGCCAAGAAGCGCTGTTAAAACTAATTAAGAAGTGGAGAGAGAGGGATTCTGTTGAAACCAAACCATGATCAGGCAGAACAACAAACATTTCAGCTCCAACTGCAAGGAAAATTACTTGAGGTGCAAAGAAAAACCCTCAAATAACTTCAGCTGAAATACAGGACTCTCTTAAAAAAAATTGGGGTGGATGTTTCAAGATCCACAAAAAGGAGACACATGAAGAAACATGGGCTGCATGGTCAGGTCGCCAGAAGAAAGCCATTTTTACACAAATGCCACAAAATATCCAGCTTACAGTACACCAAACAGCACAGAGACAAGCCTTAAAACTTCTGGAACAAATTATTTGGAGTGATGAGACCAAAAGTGAACTTTCTGTCCACAACCATAAACATTGTTCCATTTGGAGAGGAGTCAACAAGGCCTATGATGAAAGGTCCACCATTCCTACTGTGAAACACGGAGGTGGATCACTGATGTTTTGGGGATGTGTGAGCTACAAAGGCTCAGGAAACTTGGTCCAAACTGATGAATGAAGGATGAATGCAGCATGTTATCAGAAAATACTGGAGGAAAATTTACACACACTGGAGGCTCAGCTTCTGCATGATCCATGGTATCAAATGTGGTGTACCCCAAGGCTCAATTTTAGGCCCCTTACTTTTTAATTTGTACATGCTCCCTCTGGGAAGTGTCATCAGGAGGCATGGTATTGATTTCCACAGTTATGCAGATGACACACAGCTGTACATCTCCATGTCTCCTGATGACACAGGGCCAATTGATGCCCTTTTTAAATGTATTACAGAAATTCAATCTTGGATGGCAGAAAACTTCCTGCAGCTCAACCAGGACAAGACTGAGGTTTTAATCATCGATCCTAAGGCTCAGGGAGAGAATTTTCAATCTAAATTGCAAACACTGGGTTTAAACCCATCCAACCAAGAATCTGGGCGTCATCTTTGACTCTGAGCTCAATTTTATTCCCCACATTAAAAATATAACAAAAACAAGATTTTATCATTTAAAGAACATAGCCAGAGTCCGCCCCTTTCTCTCCAAAGCTAACACAGAGACCCTAATGCATGCTTTTATCTCCAGTCGTATTGATTATTGCAATGCCCTGCTTTCTGGTCTTCCTAAAAGAAACATCTCAAGTTTACAACTCCTACAAAACTCAGCAGCTCGTGTGCTGACAAAGACCAGAAGGCGGGAGCATATCACACCGGTTTTAAAATCACTGCATTGGCTCCCTGTGTGTTTTAGGTTCTTTTAATGGTTTTTAAGTGTCTTAGGAGTCTTGGACCTTCTTATCTCTGAGTTGTTTTTACCATATGAACCCTCATGGACCCTGAGTCAGTGGAACAGCCTGAGGACTGCAGAGAACGTTCATATTTTAAAAGCAAGCTCCAGACCCACTTATTTCATATAGCTTTCAATTAAGGTTTTATTTATTTATTCATTCGTTTTATTGATTTGTTTAATTTCCTTTAAAATGTATTTATTTTTATTTATTCATTTTCTAATCTTTGCCTTCTTTTACATATTTATATTCTTAGTCTGTTTATGCTCTATGTATTTATATTTTTAACGGTTTTATGTTTTTATCTGTTCATCCCATTTCCAGTGTTTCCTCAGAGGGGGCCACTCTGTGCTGGGGGGCTGTGCTTGACTCTAGCTGGGTTGTCTCTACCTCATGTTCATCAGCTTAGTCAGGTGAGGGGTCTGCAGCTGTCCCCTGCTGTGGGCCCCTCCCTGGCCTGTAGTTAGGTGTTTGTGGGGGTGGAGGCATCCTAGCTGTGGACCTTGTGCAGCCCCCCAGTGCAGATATGGCCTCCTGCGTTTCCTGACCTGGCTCCTCTGTACTCAGCCACATGTTTCTAAAGCCTTGTTATCTGTGTGTGTGTGTGTGTGTGTGTGTGGGTGTGTGTCTTGTGGGGGGANCTGCTGTGGGCCCCTCCCTGGCCTGTAGTTAGGTGTTTGTGGGGGTGGAGGCATCCTAGCTGTGGACCTTGTGCAGCCCCCCAGTGCAGATATGGCCTCCTGCGTTTCCTGACCTGGTTCCTCTGTACTCAGCCACATGTTTCTAAAGCCTTGTTATCTGTGTATGTGTGTGTGTGTGTGTGTGTGTGTGTGTGTGTGTGTCTTGTGGGGGGATGGGGGGGTGGGGGGGTGGGGTGCTTTTTAACATGGAAAGCACTTTGTGCTGCATTTTAATGAATGAAAAAGTGCTATACAAATGAAGTTTGATTTGATTTGATTAGTGAATTGGACCAAGATTTTTTTTCGTTTGTTTTCAATTTCTTACTGAATTTTTATTTATTTATTTATTTTTTGTTAATTTGAAAGGCTTTTTGCGTATGTACATATTGTACTTTAAATTTTATGTATGTCTTTTCATTTTGTAAAAAGCAATTCATGTCACTTTTTTAAATAAACTTCTTACTTTTCAACATCTCTGTTTTTTTAAACATATTATATCTTTCCATAATAATAAGTAAGATTTTTTTAAATATATTACATTATTATAAATTGTATTATTTTATTTTGAGGTTGGTTGGTTATCATAAGCCTCGTTTCCATCAGGCAGTCTGGTACGGATCGGTACACTTGGGTAAGGGTCAGATCAGTAAAGCCTGATAGGCCGGATGTCAAGAGCCGCGTCACCTACGTAACGCGTGACATCACTGCAGCGCTCTAAGCGCTACACAGTCTACCCCGCAAATAAATACAAGGAAAAAGAAATTTGTGGCATTGTAAACAAAGAAAGATGGAGGATATCCAGCAACTCTTCTACTTTGTGATCAGCATGTGGCTCTTTATTCCATAACGCAATGAAGCTTTGTTTCAGGTAAGGCTGCGTGCGGGGTTGTGTGTCGTTCTTTATTACCGCTGTCACACAGGAAGTTACCGATCTTTTAACCAATCAACTACTGCAGTGATTATAGCCCCACCCCTGGGGCTGGTTTGGGACGGCTTGGCACCCCAACGGAAGGGTACTGAAAAGTGGAGCGGTACAGGCCCCTTATAAGGGGACCCGTCCCTATGGAAACGCTACAAAATGCGTGCCGTACCGAGACGAACCGACCCTATCCGCTTGGTGGAAACGGGGCTATTATAGACCAGGGTTTGACCAATAGCAACAAATCTATGGCCCAGGGTTGACCAAAAGCAACAGATCTGCCAACCAATCATGGCACAGTTTTCGAGTCTCGTTTCATCCAATGATTGACCTGACTAAGGCCCTGTGTACACAATGTTTCACAGCGTTTCATCCTGAAACACATGAAAAAGCAAAGACAAAATATCTGCGTCTACACGGATACGCTGAGGGACTGGAAACAGCTTAGTATGCATGTCAGGCCTGTAGGTGGCCATATAACTATAGAAGCCATACACGACAATGGTATAGAAGCCGAAGAAAAGACAGGCCAGTCATCTGGAGTTTGTATTAAAAACTTTTTCTCTAATTGCAGAAATCTAGCAATAAATGCAAGTTTTGGTAGAAGTCAGTCAGTAGATTCAGCAGCAGAAAAACCAAACTGTAGGTCACTGTTATTGTTGTTGTTTGGTTCGTGTCTGGCACAGTGGAAGCTTATTGCGCACTCAAAAAACTGAATGTGACGTCAGCGGCTTAGTGTTTACACGGAGACAGTGAATACGGTGTTTTGGAGAAGTTCCACTCTGGGTTGTGTTTTCAAAAGTTTGCGTTTTCGGTCAGGGAAAGTCATCTCAGTGTAAAGAGGAGGCTGAAACGCAACAACACTTTTGCATTTTACCTGGCAATGGTTGTCGTGTAAACGGGGTCTAATACCAGTCAGGCAGGCCAGATGCTAACTTTTTTTCACACCCCTTCCCTACACACCTATCTCCACCCCATCCCACAGCCACAGAAACACGGTACGTTTACGTCAATTTACTTGTTTCCTCTGTCAGTTGGCCAAGCAGGGGGCAGGTCATCTGAGCGGCATCTTACACCCTGTGTTTTACAGAGTCCCTGGAAGTATGGAATATGTAACTGTGTGGAGAGATAGTCTCTTCACTCAGAGAACCGAGGTTACTATGCAATCGAACAACAGGATCGATCAAAACATGTAATCAAATTGAATTGAATTGAATTAAATTAAATTGAATTGTTGCAGGAAAAAGTGATAGTTGATATCCATGAACATTTAACATTAATGTTTTACAATGTGGCAGAAAAAAATAAATTGTGATATTTTCTGGTTGAAAAATTAGTTGTTGTTTTTTTTAACTTGCATTCATGGACAGAGACTAGTTTTAGTGTTTGTGTGTTATTCATGATTAATTTTGTCACACTTTTTTCCTGTGTACAAAGTAAAGATATTAGTATTGATATTAGCCCTATAGTTACTTGGTATTGGATCAATGCCATGTTTTGCAGTATCACACACCACCAACACAGTAATGGAGCACAGATTCACAGAACTCTTTTTTTTTTACCACTGCAAAAATATTAAGGGGCATGTTACTCCATTCCTTGGTCAAGTGGAGTCAAGCTGAGCAGATTGGAATAAGATTTATGCCAATTTCATATAAATGAATCTGTGTCAGCCAAAGTCTGATTCTTGAGGAAGAGTCAAAGAAAAATGAAAAGGAAATGTAAATGTCAGTGTAACTCCAAAAAACACAAGACCAATATTTTTCTTTAGAACACAAATATTTTGTCTGTAAGTGAAAGAATTTACTTTTGATATCACTTTTTCTGCCCTCAGCTGGTGTTGTTATTGGCTCACCTGAAAAGCTGATTCTGAATTGTTAGACCTAAAGATGAAACAAGCAGGATCACTAACAAATTCAAGGAAAAAATAAATCAGTTCAAATGTAAATTCAATTTTAAATNAATTAAACCTTAAAGTAACAGATGTGCAAAATCCATCAATTAACAAGGAAAATGTCATATGGATGAAAAATCTGACAAATGATGACAAATAGCAAACTCAGTGTCATAATATATGTATGTACGGTAGAAGTAAAGCAGTCTAACTTTTTTTTTCCTTCCATATCACACTGACTTGTTTTGTCACTGAGCTCCTCTTGTTTTGTTTTGACATTTTGTTCTTACAGACATTGATGAATGCACAACTGGCACCCACAACTGTTCACACTCACAGACCTGCTATAACCTGCAGGGAGGCTTCAGATGTCTCTCCTTCAACTGTCCTCACAACTACAAGAAAGTCTCAGACACGTGAGTTACCTTTTTTTTAAACACACCAATACTCCAGGGTGGTTTTTTTTTTTTTTTTTTTTTAAATAGCTGCTGAATAAACGACAAGGTCATCAGTAATCATAAAATGACAATACAAAAAGACTGAATTTATCAGTGTTGCATATGCGCAGGGAATGTGTTCTTGGCAAGGACACAACTGATCAAAATCTTCAGCCCAGTTGAAAAAAATCGTGCTAATTTACATTTTGCACAGTTGGATCTTAAAAAGGCCCTTAGTAAAGTTTTTAAATGCAAAAAGAAGAAGTGCGTGGGACAAAAAAATAAGTGAGCAGTGTATTGCAAATAACAATTCAAGTAAAATAGTCTGTTCATCAGCTGATCAAAAGTTGAAGTCCTTGTTAATAACTTCAAAAATTAGTTAATTCATGTTTGATGTGAGTGTTTCCAGGAGGTTAGTGCGACCATTGCCACAAGTGATAAAGATGCTTCATGTTTGGGGTCCACTGTCTGGAACTGACGTCCATTTTTTGTAAGCTTCCCTCTCCATCCATCCCATAATGTTCTCACTGTGATTCAGATCAGGGGAACACGCAGGATGATCCAAAAGAGTGAAATTATTCCTCTAACCCAGTCATTAGCACACAGAGCAGGGCCCTCAGTCATGAAGGACGCCCCCTGAAACGTTCCCACATATCCAGCTGCTTTTTGACGCCCCTGAACAACCGTCAGCTCCATTGTTCCATTGAAGGAAAAAGCAGATCATGATGCCCCCCCTGCACTGTGCCGCCTGGGAAACATCTCAGTGGGATCTCCTTGTCATGACAGTAACGTTGGACGCCATCAGGACCATCAAGGTTCAATTTTTCTCCCCAGAGAATCAAACTTTCTTACACCTTTCAATCTCCCATGTTTGCTGCTTTTTGTCACAGTCCAAACAGGCAATTTAGTGGAAGGAAACGAGGCCTTTGAGGAGGTTTTTGTTCTTAAGGCTCTTCTCTCTCAGATGCCTTCTGATGGTTATTGGGCTGCAGTCGACGTAACAACTGTGCTTAAATGATAATGATCGTCCCATGTCTTGACAGACAGCCAATCAGATCCCTGCGCTCGTCGTTGGAAAAATGTTTTTGGTTCTACCACTTCACCTTATTGTTCCATAACCTTCAGGATTTTTGAAGAAATTCAAAATGTCTGTCTTACTGCGTCCAACCTCAGCAGTGATGGCGTTGTGTTGTGAGAGGTTTTGTTTATGCAGCTCAACAATCCGACCACGTTCAAAGAGAAAAAGCTTTTCAGTATTTGCCATCAGGAGGTCATGACAGTGTGAATACCTGACAGAAAATGACCTTGAATCCACATTTTTGAGCAGATTTTGTCTTTTAAAGGCTGTGGTCTTGAACTTTTGATCAGCTGATGAACAAAATATTTACCTTTGATTGCTTCTTTTAAATCAACTGCTTACTCAATTTGGTTATTTTTCTAATCTTTTTCTCCCGTTTGTATTTTGAAACTCTACTCCCAAACTTTTTAAAATCCAACAGTGGAAAATGTACAATTTTAAAATTTTTCAACTGGTCTTAAGATTGTGATTAGGAGTTTACAATGTATGTGAGGTCAAACCCATGCACTGCAAAAACAGAAATCTGAGCAAGTCATTATGTCTTATTTGTAGTAAAAATTGTCTTAATGTTCTTAATTTGAGCCACATTCACCAGACCAGGTCATAAAAATGTCTTATTTCAAGTTTTTAAGACAAAAACGAGGTGTAAATTGCTTGTAACAAGTCAAAAAAATCTGCCAATGGGATAAGACGAATTCGCCCGGGAAGTTTCTTGAAATTAGAAAGATGTCTTAAAACAAGAATCTTTTATCTTATCCCATTAGCAGGTTATTTTTTTACTTGTTACAAGCAATTAATGCCTCATTTTTGTCTTTAAAAAACTTGAAATGAGACATGTTTATGATCTCGTCTAGTAAATGTGGCTCAAATCAAGAATAGTAAGAAAAAATGTTACTAAAAATAAGACATAATGACTTACTTAGATTTCTCTTTTTGCAGCGTGGATGGAAGCCAGGGTGAAATGACCAGGCTTCCACCACCATTTTTTATTCATTAAATGAGGTGGAATTCATGACGAGGAGAAAAACAGTTTTTTAGCTGATTTCTGATTCAAATACAGGTGATAAACAGAGAATGTGTGTTATAGTTTACATTAATCTTTTATCCGTGTTTAATCTGTTGATTCATTTCATAATACTGAAAAAAAAACTGAGTCTGTTTTTGTAGTTGTGTTCCATTCAGGACTCATGAAAGTCTGCCCTCAGACATATGAATGTCTCCTGGGTGTGTAATATCTGAAACCTCATCTCTGGGAGCATTGATCTGTCACAGTTTGATCTTTTAAAGGTTTCTCCTCAGTTCCTCTCTGCTTTTGCTCTTTTAATGGCCTGGACCGTACATCCATGTCCATGCAGTGAAGTGTGTCTCACAGAAGGGCCTCATTAGCTGTGAACCAGCTTGAAACGCAGCCTGGGAACTGAACCTGGCTCCTATAGAGGCTTTAGATGAAGTCAGATGGCTTCGATCAGCTCGGCGCTCCCCTGGTCTGTTTCTACAGCTCCCCACTCTCCTCGCTCCAGTGGACAGCAAAAGAACACACACACACACTCACACACACTCTCCACTCGGCCAAGAGGAGACATCTTATTAGCGTTATCAAGAGACACCTTGTTAACTTGAGTGTGACATGGCCTGGCTTGGCACAGAGAGACATCTTTCATTCACGACACAACTTGGCAGCTTCAGACCAAAGCTGAGGCTGAGATTAAACGTGTCCTCGGGTTTACCTTCGGTGCCACCCTGTGATTCATTGGGCAGGTACCAAAACACTCTTGTTTTGGCAAGAGCTGTACAGGATTTATTGAGCAATGCATCAAACTTTACTCCATCGCTCTGATGTGTGATGGAGAAGCAATCAGCTTCAGAATGAGAGAGCAGGAAGGGAAAGCCCTGCAAGCAGCAGCTGGAGGTCACGGAGAGCTCTCCTTTAGTTTGTGCTTTTAGAGGCATTTTCTAACTTTTCCTAAGCCACTTAACTGAATACAACATTTACTCATGTTTAAAACCTTCAAGGTCTGATACAAAGGGTCATCCATCTAAGCTGTCAGAAAGCCAGATGTAAATGAAATAAAAATGACAAACTCTTCACTCCCTCCATTATAGACATCTAAATGTTGCATGGGGGCTATATGTGATGGATAGTTCAAGTTTTCTGAAGTTAACTTTTCTGAAGTATTTGTCGATGGGAACGGTAATTGCTGCTGAGAATACTGGCCATCGTTGTCTCTGTGTTGATAAATCAACCAGGGATCGAGCCTATTGGCCCCTGCAGAATGGATCTGCTCTACCAAGTAATTGAGGTAGTGTTGGGCAAATTACTTTAAAGTAATTAGTTATAGTTACTTGTAACTTTTTTTAACTTGTAACACACAAAGTCACATGCACACTGGGCTTGATCATCACTCATAAAAACTCCTGCTCTCCGCCCAGAAGTGTCCCTAGTCCAAGGTAATATTAAAAAAATAGGCGAGGAGGGGTCTAGCACAGGGGTTCCCAAACTTTTCAGCTCGTGACCCCCAAAACAAAGGTGGTAGAGACTAGTGACCCCAACTATCCCCAGAGGTGACTGAAGCATAAGAAAACGTGCGCGTAGGACACATGCACTAATAAGGGTATCCAAACATGGGCATTATGAAAACACAAAAAAGAACAACAGCCTGAAAACCATGTTATGATTTTACATGTAACAGTTTAATATGAAATAAAAGCAGAATATGTCAAAGTTATTTCTCTGTAATTTGTGAATGAACATTGTTACAGTCGTGTGCAAACTCAGTTTTGGCACAATACTTTCATTTCCACATTAGAACAAGAAAAACTCAGTTTAAGTAATAGTCATAAACTGTAGCTCTGAGTAAACGTGAACATTGTTGCAGTGAAAGTTAACTTTTTGAGATAAATGCTCCAGTTTTCATCTCACCTAATGAAATGGATGGGCACTATGCTAGAGCACAGCAACTCCATTCTGGGTTTAATTTTGGAGACGGCCACTCGGAGATCATCCTCCACGTTCACACACGATATATATTATATTATTTTTAATAAATGGCAGTGCCGAGAAAGTCTTTTCACACAGGTTGAGCCAAACAGCGTTAGTACCTTAGTTGTGGTCTGGGATAGCTGTGGATATCCCCCCTAAACTGAAATCATCTTGCGACCCCCTCTTCAGCGTTTCGCGACCCCCCTGGGGGTCCCGACCCCCATTTTGGGAACCCCTGGTCTAGCAGACACTGCCACACAACTACAGAGGCCCAGAGATGAGGATTGAGCAGGATTATTCAAGTAAAAGCTACATTTTTCATTTTTATTAAAATTCTGCATACTCTACCTTTAAGTTTTAAAGAGGGCCTTCACCAACCCTGCGGTTGTTACTTGGGCCCTAACAACACCAAAGAAATCTCATGTGTCCAACTAAATAACTACAACAGAAACCGCTCTGTGATATGTGTATCATTTCTATCACACAAACAAATATTGCCCCTCTCATACTCTTTCTTCTTTTTTCCTTCTTCGACTTGACTGTAGTCGCTGTGAGCGGACCAGCTGTCCCGCTAACTCTTTGGACTGTCAGAACTCGCCGCTCCGTATCACGTACTACCAGCTCAGCTTCCAGACCAACATCATCATTCCCGCTCAGATCTTCCGGATCGGACCTTCCCCCGCCTACTCCGGAGATCACGTCACCATCGGCATCGTCAAGGGCAACCAGGAGGGTTACTTCAGCACCAGGAAGCTCAACAGCTTCACGGGCGCCGTCTTCCTGCAGAGACAAGTGCGTAAGCCCAAAGACTTCCTGATCGACGTGGAGATGAAGCTGCTTAGGCAGGGCGTGGTCACCTCCTTTCTGACCAGGATTTACGTCTTCATCACATCCAGTGCCATGTGAGACAGGAGAGGGACACAAAGTGAAAAGGAATGGAAGTTTCCTATGGTGCTAAATATTGTGTGCAGACTCTTTTTTTTGTAAAACCACCAGACAATGATGCATCCTTCACAGATCCTGAAATGTTGCCAAAGAGCTCTTTGCATTTTTCGTGTTGTTTTTTGATGCTCTATCTCAGTCACATCTCTTCAGAAACCTTGTATTTACCAAAGTATTTTTCATTTTGACTCTCAGTAATGCAGTATACTGTATGTGGCACCGTTATACAGATCTATTAGTTACTGACTCATACTGACAGGTGAGTATCACTAGTATCACTCACGGAACCCTGCGCTTGAAGTTTTAGGTGGTTATAAAAAAATACTACTCACAGTCATAATAAGACACAGGTTGTTTTCCCACCAAAAATTCAGGATGTAAAGTATATGAAAAATAGCAAAATCTGCAGTATCATGAAAATACTTCCCACAATGTATGGTGCTAATGTTGTTTGTCTTCTGTTTATGTTTATTACTGGTGGCACTCAATTGTAGGTGCCTTACTGTCACCTACTTGAATTAGTTGACATTACAACTAAAACTTCAAGGTGATACCTGTCTCGAAGGTAATTGTTCATTTCTCCAAAATTCAATAAAGTCCTTATGAACTACTTATCAGTATTTTCAACCAGCATCATACTGTGGTTGGACAACAATATTTAAGAATGTTCAGTAATAACAGTTATTTCAATATTTGGTGAATGGTATTGTTCTAAAGATATCTATTGGAATGTAAGTGTATCTTCACATTTTGTTTCCAGAGTGGTAAATTGCAGCACTGAACATGAGTTCCTGTTGATCATCACATGAGGTATCACTTTTTTTTTTTTTTTTTGATCATTTTCATGAGAGGACACATCGTGTTTTGTGCCTGTGCAAAATGTCCATCAGGTTTGTTGTTTTTTTCTCTCTCTCTCTGACTGTGTGATATCAGGAATAAATCAGTCTGCTCTCACTCAGACAGTCAGTACAGTGCATTTGTATCAGTAAAATCACCATTAAACAAAGATCTAATGATAATCTTTTGCTTTGTGAAAGTGTGCATCAAAGTTTAGCACCATCTTCAATTTTTATACATCACTGTTATGGATACATTTTCATCACTGCTGGTCTCAGGCACTGTGGTGTTAGCTGCATTTTAAATGAACAGTAAGCAAACATCGCCATCTAGTGGTGAAAGAGTCAACAGCCCAAGACCTCCATCTCTTTTCACACTCAACTCCTGAGTCAAGACGAGTGAATTTATTCTCACTATTTGACACCAAGTGAATTTCATTATACAAAATGAGATTGTCACTATAGAAGTTTTCATCAACTGTCTTTTATTTTGAAATTAAGATGTTTCCTAAAAATAAACATTTCCCCAGTTGCCCTAAGAAACTCCTTATCTTATCTTTCATTATCAACTATTCCACTGCTCCATGAAGAACATATAGTGTGTGTTACACCCTCCGACATTCCCACCCGGAAAGTGTGTGTGTGCTCTCCTGCCCCCGCCTATTAATACATCCCAACAGATAAACGTTCAAATGGAAAATTAGGGGTGTGAAGCTCTCACATGACGCCGTATGAATAAACAGAAGTCTGGAGGATGCGAGAGTCAGGAGAATGATATCATCAGTAATTTATTTGGACTGGCACTACTGGTGGATGGATTATTGGGAAAAAAAATACAATAAAGGGTTATTCACATGTGATGACGACACTGTGAGCAGCTTCAGTGCTGTTGGGCAAAGATTTTTCAACAGGGTTCTTCAAATTGGTGATGATGGAAGAGGTTTCCCTGACATGTCGCTCTAAAATCTGGTTGGTTGAATTGAGATTTTAACGATTTAAATTAGATTCACATTTACAGACAGTCATGAGCACTAATAAATCTTTCACTGGCAACTTTATTAGGAACACTTGTTAACTGCAGCTTGTTAACACACATATCCAATCAGCCAATCACATGGCAGCAACTCAATACTTCATGGAGACATGGTGAAGAGGAGCTGATGGAGTCCAAACTGAGCATCAGGATGGAGATGAATTGCGTTTTAATGGACTTTGAATGTGTCATGGTTGTTGGTCTGGGTATTTGACAGACGACCATATTTAGGGTTTACAGAGAATGGTTCAAAAGAGAGAAAATCTCCAGTGAGCTGCAGTTTCTCTGGGACTAAATGTCTTGTTGATGTTGGAGGTCAGAGGTCAGAGGAGAATGGACAGACTGGTTGGAGATTATAGAAAGACAACAGGAACTCAAATAACCACTCGTTACAACCCAAGTCTGAAAAAGAGCATCTCTTGGACACACAACACATCCAATCTGGAAGCAGACGGGCTACACTAGGCTCAGAGTTTGGAGTAAATAACAAGAAATCATGGATCCATCCTGACTTGGATCAACTCTTCAGCTGCTGATGGTGTGATGGTGTGGGGGAAATTTTCTTGGCTCACATTAGACCCCTTAGTCCAAACTGAACAACTGGTTTTAAGAAGGGTGACCATATTTCAAAAAACAAAAAAAGAGGATCCCCTACTCAGCCTGTTGGAGATACTACAGAAATACCAAAAGATACTCAAAGATAAGAAAGTAGCTCCATAACCCGTATATTTATCTAACCACTTAAGACCTGGTGTCCACATATGTGAACATTACATTTCTGCCTCTACCCATGAAACTTCATTTTTAAAACTTTGTTCATTTAGCCACATTTAAAGACACTTCCCACATCATCTTTTGGAGATACCACAACTTCACACCCCCTACCGGTGAGAGAAAAAGTGTAGTTATGAACAGAAAACTTATAACTAAAAACTAATACCCAGCTGTAACATTATAAAAAGTAACTTCCAATACAAAGGCCAAGTTTGTTTTTTCATATTTGTAAACAGCAAGGAGAAATATTATTTTTAAAAATGCACACCAGGCAAACACTCTGGTCTTATGAGCTTAAAACGCTCATTTTCTGTCAACAGTAAAGATTTTCTATAATATAAACATAAATAGTGTTTAGAAGCCCATATGCTAAAACATGAAAACAAACAAAAAAAATCTTTGTTGAGGTTATTTTCTCCACATTTAAAATTGCGATTTTGGTATAGATAGTTGAATTCTCAAGATGAAAAACGCCAAAATTTTGACTTTTTTTTTGTAATAACTCTGACTATAGCATCTCATAATTTTGAATTGTTATCCAAAATGCAGACTTTTTAGCTAATTATTTTGAGTTTTCACCTCAAAATTTCTACTTTTATCTCAGAATTTTGAATTTTATCTCAATATTCAGATTTTTTCTATATCACAATTTGACTTCAAATGTTCCCAAGATATCCCTAACAAAGCCACATTTTCTTTTTTTCTTTACCTGTCAGAAATGGGCTTCCATAATAATGTCTCACCACACAGTTGGATATATAAGCCCCTTCTATTCATGACTTATTATAAATATGAAAAAAAAAAAAAACCAGACAGTTTGGGAAATTTAATACCTCCCAAAACACCGCCTACCTGAGTATTGTTGCTGACCTATGTCTTATTAAAATCTTACCAAGACACAGTGAAAGACGTGAAAAGTGTGACGGAAACCGGTTGGTCTCTTCCTGTTAGAACTCCACACGTTTCACTGTCCTGTGTGTTTGTGTGTGTGTGTGTGTGTGTGTTTGGCTCCAGTGACGTCGGTCTGTACAGGGTGTCCTCTCTTCTCACATCCGGCTATTGAGGTGGCGTCCCACACATGCTGGGGTGTGACCTGTGATTATCCTTCCTAACTTCAGAGGTTATCAAGAAAGCTGAACATGGTCCCACAGGGTTACTTTGTCATGAGAACAACCAGAATGTTGGGAAAAATATCAGCTTTACTGAAAAAAAAAAAAAATAGTTGGACCAACTTTACTGAATTGTTTCAAATGGCAACACCTAAATGAATTAGGTTCCACGAAATTACATTATATCTTTTTTTTTTTTNTCATACACTTTTATTTTGTGTTTCATATCTTTTATTTGTGAATAAGATAAATGATTTGATGTTAAAATAACATTTCACATTATTACATTGGTTGTTCCACCTGACATGGAAATTGTTCCAGTCACCAATGAACTGAAAAAACCTTTTTTATCAGTATTTCAGAGAAATCTACAAACTTTTCCACTTGGTCACAAATGTCATTTGGGGTCCTCTGGCTGATGCAGTTTCCTGTTTCCTGTTTTATTCTCTTCACTTTAAAATAAAAGTCTAATGTTACGGTTGCACCACCCTGACATTTGACAAGGTGAAAATTACAGGAGAAAAAGTTTTTTAAATTTCTCAACAGCTTTAAAATTCTATTTATTTGCAAAGAATGTTTTATTTAAAAAGGAAGTTCGTATTTTATTACGGTGACATAAAAATTAAAGGTAAATGTTATTGACTGTAAGTTAAAAATCTCAAATTAATGACACCTATGAACAGTCCTGCCAACGTGGTGGACTGTAAAACCCCCAAACTCCTTGCAAAACACAAAAAAAACATGTTATATTTTAATAGTTTAAAGATGTGTTCAAATAACACAGGTTTCACAGAATAAAGAAATACATGTGATGAAATACTCAATTCATGATGGAAGGAAATATTGCACTCGGACACAAAAAAAGGGACGTCACGTCATTGACCCTTATATGTTTATGTTTGAAATAAATTATATCGTTTTTCCTCTGTTTGTTGGTGCTCCTAACTTTCTGCACTGTAACTTTAGAGTTCCGCAGACTGACAGTAGAGGGCAGCAGACTGAACTTATCCACAGCCTCAACACGCTGCTGTCCAAAGAATGTAAACTTGCACAATACACTTGCGTAACCTGACTGCTCATCAAACACATGCCTATATTTTCCATTCCAGCACATGTGAGCACAAACTCAGTGCCATTCTTCTCCCAGGGGCTCCCTCACTCTCTCACTCACTCCCTCACTCGCTCACCTCTGAGTGCGTCTAACTGCTGCGTTCACTCATACTCCCATTGTGACAGTGCGTCAGTGCAGGTTATTAGACCAGGGTTATCATCCAGACGCTGTGTGAAATCATGAGTCAGCTTTTTCCATGGATGGATGTGATGTTTCTTCCAAAACAGTGAACTCCCTCTGTGACAGCAGCAGCAGGCGTTAATCTGATTGACTGATTATCTGCTATTCTTAGTCTCCTCTGTCTAATCACACAGGCATGTGCTATCATCTCCATTTCCTCACCCTCCGAGCTTCAGGGGAATAATCAACTTCTGTTTGTGTGAATTCCTCATATTTTAATGACGCTTTAAGTCACACTCATTCCTGGATTCATGTGTTGCTCCTGATTTTAACAGAAGAACATCATCGTAATGATTCCTTCAATATCATGACGACCACTTTTTTGAGATTTTTGCTTAAGTTCTTACACTTCATCGGCCCATCAGCAGGCTGTTTGCCATTCCTCTGACATCATCAAAGTATAAACAATGTCTTTGTCAAACATCAGAATGCTATATGACATTAGATAGCTTAGATTCTTCACAGATTTACAGTTTACTTAACCAACAAAACGTAATAAGTGAAAGAATCACTCAGATGGCGATCACAACAACGGAGACATCCTACCAGTTTGAGGTCATTACATCACGTCCATAGCCCGCGCCCTCTCTTTTCCACCAGAGGAATCCAGAGTTCAAACATATCAAAAGTGTTGTTTCATCAAATTATTCCAAGTGGTGAAATTTCTCCTGTAAAGTCCGTTGTTTGTCTGTCTGTCGTGTCCATTCTCATCAATAACAGCAGCTTCACAGTCTTAGAGCATTTCCTCCTCAATGTGAATATGGCAAAGCGTGGCATATTTTATTTCTTTAGACTTCTGGTGACAAGACAGAAGTATCACAATCTCGATACATGGAGTTTTGATGCCAGGAGAGCCTGATTTGTGGGTCAATGACATGACGTCCCCTTTTTTTGTGTCTGAGTGCAATATTTCCTTCCATCATGAATTGAGTATTTCATCACATGTATTTCTTTATTCTATGAAACCTGTCTTATTCGAACACATCTTTGAACTATAAAAATAAAACATGTTTTTTTGTGTTTTGGTACCTCAAACCCCCAAAATGTCAGGTGGTGCAACCGTCCTGACAAGTATCCACAGTAATTAAACTCTAAAAATTGAATGTCAGTTATTGTAAATTGAAATTAAAAATACAGTGGCATTATTTTATGCTTGAACCTTTTTAAATAAAACATTCTGTGCAAATAAAAATAATTTTAAAGCGGTTGAGCAATTTCAAAAAACTTTTGTCCCGTAATTTTCACCTTGTCAAATGTGAGGGTGGTGGTGGTGATGTAGATGACAAGGTGTAGGGGTGATGTGGTGGATGTATTATTTTCAGGCATTAAGCATCTTGATGTAAATGTTGTTCAAAACTTGGTTATAAAAAATTAAAAGGAAAAAATACTTTTTTTAGCTGCATTTATCCTGATGTGGACTCTAACCACATATAAAAACACAACATTTTCTGAAACTAGAGACTTTAATCTTTCAAATGAGGTGTCACTGATGAATTTTGACCTCATTGTTCTTCGGTTATAAGCTCTAAAAAAACATAGCATGGTAAATAGTCCAGACTTTTTCTTGGATGGGCCTGTTAAAAAAATTCTCATAATTGCTCCCACTTCTCCTCTTAATTGCACTATATAGGTGGAAAGGTGCTCACTTCAATCCAGTTATAAAAACATATTCACCCAAAAGAAACTGTTTAAATTTGTGGTTCAAGAGACAAACTCCAAAGTGAATCATGTGGAATTTTTACCTGTGGAAAATCTGACATGGATCATTTTTAGTGCCTGATCCTGCAGCAATAACAAAACTGGCAATGACAATAAAATGACAGAGAAACCACAGCTGAGGATTCTGAGTCGTCACAGACAGTATTTCATGTTTGAACTGACATATCAGAGGCCTGATGGGAACAGAATGGAGACAGATAATTAGCTGGATATTTTTAGAGCTCATCAAAGTGGAAAAGTTGTAACAGTGAAAAAACAAACAGGCATCAATCTTTGTGGTTTATGAACCATGTTTGTCTGACACACGCATCAATCATTGTCATTTCATTTATCCGAGGCTAAAAACTACATCGCAGAGCAAAGATTGCAGGGAGTTTACGTATTTGTCTGACACTATGGAAAAATCACATTCAATTCTGTTCTGCAATGGGCAACACTTGCAGAGCCACTGAGTGCATCTAAGTTTAATAAAGAGCTGTACAAAGAAACTGAAACCATGATCAGGAGTGATCATAGGGCCACATAATGAACTTATTACTTCATATATATTTCTTAACGTGTGTACCACCAGACTAATGGTACACAATGTAGAGTGCATCCAGAAAAGTATTCACAGCACTTCTTTTTTTTCCACATTATGTTCGAGCCTCATTACCAATCAAAAGTAGAGACTATATTATTCCTATTTTAGCTGACCTGCACTGGCTTCCTGTTTCTTTTAGAATTGATTCTAAGGTCCTTTTAATTGTGTACAAAGCTTTTAATGGTATCTCACCTTCATACTTAACCAAACTTTTAATTCCCTATCAACCACAGAGAGTAAGGTCTGCACTGCTGATCTGCTTGTGCCCAAAGTGAGCCAATAAAAAAGAGGGGAGGCTGCTTTTATGGTCTATGCTCAAAAACTCTGAAACAAACTCCCCCTGCACATCAAACAAGCTGCCTCTGCGGACATAAAAAAACAAAAAAAAAATCTTTTATCCAGCACCTTTTTGAAAGTTTTTTTTTTTTTTTTTTTTTTTTTTTTAATTTTTTTTTTTTTTTTTTTTTTTTTTTTTTTTTTTTTTTTTTTTTTTTTTTTTTTTTTTTTTTTTTTTTTTTTTTTTTTTACTTTATCATTTTTTAGGTATTGATGTGTTTTGTTTTTGTTCTTTGCTTTTATTTAATATTGTTTTCATTTGTTTTAACTGCTTTAAATGTAAATAACTTTTAACAGCATTTTATGTAATGAACCTTTTGAATGAAAGGTGCTTGATAAATAGTTATTATTATTATTATTATTATTATTATTATTATTATTATTATTATTATTATTATTATTATTATTATTATTATAAAAATGGGATAAATTATTATTTTTTACTCAAAATTTGACACAGCACCCCATAATGACAATATAACTTCTTCTTATTATTATTATTATTATTATTATTATTATTATTATTATTATTATTATTATTATTATTATTGCAACTTTATCGAAACCACAAAACTAAGAACTCACATAAACCTTCTTCACAGTATTCACAGCCTTTGCTCAATACTTTGTTGTTGCACCTTTGGCAGCAGTTACAGCCTCAAGTCTTTTTGAATATGATGCCTCAATCTTGTCGCACCTATCTTTGGTCAGTTTGGTCCATTCCTACGGTGGCCCTAAGAGCTCACAGCACTGCAACTTAAGAAACCACATGCAAAAAGACAAAATGCAAGCAAAGTAAAATGATCCCCTGAGTCATTTTTGGTCAATTTTTATTATTTATTTATTTTTTTGCCTGAATCATCTCCTCATCACATAGCAAGTGGGCCATCCATATTTAAATCATCCACATCCTCAGCTGATCAGATCATGTTATTTTACACTTTAAGATAATGGCCTATGTAAGTGTGTGACTTACGTTGATTTTGTTTTTTTTGTTTCCTGAAAAACTTAAAGAAATTACTTCGGTGATTATTTCAACAGGGTGACGATTTAGAAAAACTCGCCACAAAGAGCACAACACATTAGAAAAACACGCTACAAATCAACTACAACACTACAAAAGTGTTTCCATAGGACACTTACAAGTGATGAGTCCAGACAAAGTTTAACAACAGACCACTGCAATAGGCTAATATCTCAATCAGACCATCACAATGTTGAAATAAATCAAAAACACTTAGTTTTCATCTAATTTTCCAACACCACTGATGGTAAGAGAACTTTAATACGGCTGTGACTCAACATCTGTTAACAACCAGCGTGTCTGGATGTGTGCGTTACTTTTAAGTGTCCTCTGGAAACATATTTCCATTGTGTTGCAGCCCATTTGCAGCACTTTTTTCTAATGTGCTTTGCTGTGTTTGCAGCGTGTATTTTTAATATTTTATGTTTAATGTTTGCAGCACGTTTTTCTAGCATGTTGTGGTCTTTGCAGCGTATTTTTCTATGCCCACATGTCAAATTGATGAATATGTTTTCATAGTTTGCTTGTATTTTGGTTTTTTGCTTGTGTTTTAAATTGCAGTGCTGTGAGCTCTCAGGGCCACCGTACATTTCTCTTTGCAGCTCCTTTCGAGCTCCATCAGGTTAGATGGAGATTCTCTGCATGGATGCATGGATATTTTCAGAGCACAATACTTTGGCTGTGTGCTTTGGGTCGTTGCCCCAATCTGAGGTCAAAAACACTCTGGAGTAAGTTTTCATCCAGGATGTCTCTGTGCTTCGCTGCATTCATCTTTCCCTCAATCCTGATTAATCTCCCAGTCCCTGCTGCTGAAAAACATCCCCACAGCATGAAGCTGCACCACCATGCTTCACTGTAGGGACGCGGTAGTCCAGGTGATGAGTGCTGCTTGGTTTACTCTGAATGCAAAGATTTTAATCTTCAAGCCAACACTAGAGCCAGACCGATTAATCGAGCCAATTATAGCGTGTCACCAATTAATCAACATTGGCCATTATGTAGCTGATGTATAAGGGTCAATAACGTGACGTCCCTTTTTTGTGTCCGAGTGCAATATTTCCCTCCATCATGAATTGAGTATTTCATCACATGTATTTCTTTATTCTATGAAACCTGTGTTATTTGAACACATCTTATTTGATAATTTTATATTGTACAAAAAAACACAAAACCAAGGAGTTTGGGGGTTTTACAGTCCACCACGTTGGCAGGACTGTTCATTCCACAGTAATTAAACTCTAAAAATTGAATGTCAGTTATTGTAAATGGAAATTAAAAATACAGTGGCATTATTTAATGCTTGAACCTTTTTAAATAAAACATTCTTTGCAAATGAAAAGAATTTTAAAGCTGTTGAGAAATTTAAAAAACTTTTGTCCCGTAATTTTCACCTTGTCAAATGTCAGGGTGGTGCAACCGTAACATTAGACTTTTATTTTAAAGTGAAGAGAATAAAACAGGAAACAGGAAACTGCATCAGCCAGAGGAGCCCAAATGACATTTGTGACCAAGTGGAAAAGTTTGTAGATTTCTCTGAANTACTGATAAAAAAGGTTTTTTCACTTCATTGGTGACTGGAACAATTTCCATGTCAGGTGGTACAACCAATGTAATAATGTGAAATGTTATTTTAACATCAAATTATTTATCTTATTCACAAATAAAAGAAATGAAACACACAAAATGAAAATGTATGAGTCACTACAGACACTTGAGAGATACTTGCCAATAATTTCACACAGAAAAAAATAACAGGAACATCTAAATATATTTTCATATATTTGGTTGCGCCACCTGACATTTTTGGGTGCTCAAATTAAAAATACTAAAAAACAATGAACCTAAAAACTTTGAAATGTTGGTCAACTACTGAAATCTGTTAGAAAACATAATTCTTCACTCAGAAATATGTTTTTTAACCATTTTCAAAGAACTTTTTAAAAACAAGTTTTTAGACCCTCTTTTTGTCATTGACCCATAAACTTTATTTCATCCAATATAAGACTATAATATGGCGTTTTAACACTGTGTAAGTTACATCTTTGTTAAACAACGATTTATGCAACTGTTAACTCCCATCTCCACCATAAATATGAGACTAATATACAGAGTCTTTTGCAGTCTTCACTTCATAATGCCATCCAGGCTTAACCTGAGCTAATAAATTCACAAGTTAATGTCTTCATTAAAATAATTTTGGAAACGTTCAAATTATTTCGATGCAATTTGATTCATTGCATGTTTTGAAAGTAGTGACAATGTTACTTAAAATCTAGTTTAGTTGCTTGCTAGTAGTAATAGCTAGTAAATATGACTAATTGATAATGCTGAGATGTTTTTTTGGAATGAGCCCTTTAAAACACATAATGTATTAGTTTAAAAACACCTCCCATTTGCCAAAGTTCCTTGTTTTACTCTTTTTTTGTGTGTTCTGCTTCTTTGTCTTGAATCATATTTTAGATATTATAACAATTTGTGTTCATGTACAGTATTTATCAATGTGTATATCAATGTTCTTACTTCATGTATCAGCTGATATATGGGATATCGGCTGGTTTATTGGATATCTGCTTTTTTTGCCCCCAGTATCGGTATCGGCATTAACCCAAAACATCCCATATCAGTCAGGCTCTAGCCAACACATCCAGTTAGCATAGCAAAAAGGTCTAATTAATCTTGGAAAGGTCACTTGGTTCACCCTTACCACATTAAAATCCTCTCACTTACCAATCAACCTTCAATTATTTGTGGCACATCTTGTTCAGTTGAATGTGAGCTCCATCATTCCCTGTTTTTGTTTTTTTTACAGAGAGACGAGTGACATGTTGATGAGCTTGTCTTGTTTCTGTTTTGTTTTAGTTTTCCAGCAGATTTCAGACTTATCTCAAAATGTTTCTGAGTTTGCTTGAAAAAAAAACTAAGTTAAATGGCGTGAGAATGAGCAGAGACAATGAGTAAAGACAAGTCCTAGACCTAGAAAAACACCTTTTTACACCCACAGTCACTTTCCACACGTCCATTTTGACTCCTGGGGGCTTTAAACAATGTAATATTCCATCGAGGGTGGAATATTGGAACAATCCCAGTAAAAAAAGCTTGTTCAATTGAGGAAGCAGAGGAATGATAACCATCAACAACACCTGAAAACGCCTGCAACCATACAAATTAAGGTTATTTTATGTTAAATGTTGAGGGAAAATGACTGAGTGTAACTTTAAAACCACAACATTTTTTAAGCCTAGTGTTCCATGAACGGTTCACGCTGAAACAAGCTGAACATGTAAATCCCTCGCGGTGCACTGATTTGGTTTCACGTGAAGCGAGCAGGAATGAGTGCCAATACATTATGTTTATGGATATATGACCAGAGGTAAAGAGAGACTTTCCCTGAAATGCCGAGCTCTGACTTTTTCCTGAGGCGCTGACAGTTAAAAAGAGGGAAAAGACTTGAAAGGTTACTTCATCATTCGTCAACATTCTTGTTTCCGGCCTTCAGGGAACCTGGCTGACAGGTAGCTTATCATTGTTTGGTTCAGTTTAATCTCTTCTACATGTGTAAGATTGTGTGGAGGAATTACTTATTCTGAAAAAAGGGGAAAACTAATGAATCATGAATCATACACACATCAAACAGGAAACATAAGGGATCACTTTGTTCTTAAACAGCTGGAATGTGCTTTTAATTTTTTTGTCTTTGTAATATGATCTTTAAAGTACTCTTTGAATTTCTTTTACAAAGTATTTCACAAGACTTCAAATAATATACACCAATTTATTTTTCACACATGCACAAAGCTTATAAAAACTTCCCATAACTATTGAATACAGCTGCTCTTGTGAACACAAACAGTCCAGAATCTTCCCCTGATTTTACCCAGACTTGGTTACATCAACCTCCGTGTTAATTGGATAAAGGAAATGCAACAAGAAAAGGTTTTAAAAATAAATAACAGAAATAGTCATTAATGCAAACCTTCAATGGATTAGAAGTTAAAGAAGAGTAAGCTGAAGTTATTGAATATTTGTGTATCATGTTTTTTCAAGCGGCATATGCAAGTTCCTCAGTGCAAATAACAGCTCGTTTTGAGATGGTAGTTTTGCAAAAGCAATGTTCCACGGATGAGTTATTGACAGGAAAAAGCGGAATCTGTGAATAACTATAAACTTGTTTATTTGTGAGTTTGTCATCATACATTTACCACTTTATAGACTAAAACTTTAGAGAAGGGCTGAGATTCGATTAGAAAAATTAATCTAATTTATCACAGGCTTTGTAATTAGTTACATCAGTATTTGAGCCCAGAACAGTGGGAATCATTTTTTTTCAAATGGTACACGAGTGAATCAATGAATAGTGAGCTGAATTAATACAAACGCTTAAGGGTCAATGACGTGACGTCCCTTTTTTTGTGTCCGAGTGCAATATATCCTTCCATCATGAATTGAGTATTTCATCACATGTATTTCTTTATTCTATGAAACCTGTGTTATTTGAACACATCTTTAAACTATTAAAATATAACATGTTTTTTTGTGTTTTGGTTCCTCAAACCCCCAAAATGTCAGGTGGTGCAACCGTCCTGACAAGTATCCACAGTAATTAAACTCTAAAAATCGAATGTCAGTTATTGTAAATGGAAATTAAAAAATACAGTGGCATTATTTTATGCTTGAACCTTTTTAAATAAAACATTCTTTGCAAATGAAAAGAATTTTAAAGCTGTTAAAAAATTTAAGAAACATTTGTCCCGTAATTTTCACCTTGTCAAATGTCAGGGTGGTGCAACCGTAACATTAGACTTTTATTTTAAAGTGAAGAGAATAAAACAGGAAACAGGAAACTGCATCAGCCAGAGGAGCCCAAATGACATTTGTGACCAAGTGGAAAAGTTTGTAGATTTCTCTGAATTACTGATAAAAAAGGTTTTTTCACTTCATTGGTGACTGGAACAATTTCCATGTCAGGTGGTACAACCAATGTAATAATGTGAAATGTTATTTTAACATCAAATTATTTATCTTATTCACAAATAAAATAAATGAAACACACAAAATGAAAATGTATGAGTCACTACAGACACTTGAGAGATACTTGCCAATAATTTCACACAGAAAAAATAACAGGAACATATAAATATATTTTCATATATTTGGTTGCACCACCTGACATTTTTGGGTGCTCAAATAAAAAATACTAAAAAATAATGAGCCTAAAAAGTTTGAAATGTTGGTCAACTACTGAAATCTGTTTGAAAACATAATTCTTCACTCAGAAATATATTTTTTATCCATTTTCAAAGAACTTTTTAAAAATATGTTTTTAGACCCTCTTTTTGTCATTGACCCTTAAGCAAACAAAACCTTGTTTACTTTTTCAAGGTGGTACCTAACGAAGACCAACAGACCTCTATCCATCCCATAATGTTCACACTGCGATTTAGATCAGGGGAACACACAGGATGCTCCAAAAGAGAGAGATTATTTCTCTAGAGGAAGAAGAAGTCCTTTGTCAGGCAGAGATTGTGAACTGCAGCGCTGTCCTGGAGACACACTTGTCATTAACACACAGAGCAGGGCCCTCAGTCATGAAGGACGCCCCACACAACATCTCTACATAGCAAGCTGCCGTTTGACGCCCCTGAACAACCGTCAGCTCCATTGTTCCATTGAAGGAAAAAGCAGATCATGAAAAGTATCGATACTCAAACACTGTATCCGGATACAATACTTATTTGGCATGGTATTGATACTATGATTCTAAAAACATTTAGCAGAAATTACAGCATTTCAATTTGTGATGTTCATTTTAACTGATGGTTGTTTACTTGTATAGTTTAATACCCAAAGATACTGTTCAAATTACTGTTTCTTTTGCATGTTTTGATCTCAGATAACCAAAAATGTTGTACTTGTTGCAGTTTTTAATCTTTGCGGTTTGTTTGTTATTGTTAATTATAGATAATTTTGATTATTTGCAAGTTGAAATAATTATAGTACCTCATTCGAATACTTTGAAATTGTGTTATAACTCATATTTGGGTTATTTATTTTGCATTTACTTGCACTGAGTGAAAACGTTGTCTTGTAGTTTTTTTCATTTTCTGATTTCTCAATTATTTTGTTTCATTGATCATTTATCTAGTTTAGTTTGGTTTATTGGTTTAAATAAACAGAGACAATGTACATTAATAAACACTGCTATACATATGTTTATGTCCAGTTTAGCCAAGTTGGCTAATTTTCGACCGTAGTCTCTGGGTCAGGTGACATGAGGGCTACATAATTAAAATGCATTTCAAAAACAGTACAAAAGCTAGTTATAAAATTAACTACAATACATTAAAAAATATGCACTAAAAATCAAATACATTACATTTTCAGAGTAAGTGGTCACACTCTTGACCACCTGGGCTTCTGTTTTTTTCTTGTTATTATGAATGTTTTTATGCCTTTTTAAGGATTTGTCATTATTTATCCCCCCCTGGTATTGAGTATCAAATTATCTTCCTGGGTTTTAATATAGAGTTTGAGATTTTAGTATCATGACAACCCTAGTAGTGTGTATCTTCAGGCAGTTCTCAGAATATCGAGAGCTTAATATCTCTACAGGTTATATGTTTAAGTTAAGGACCTGAAGGTTTCATTTATCCGACAGGGTTTCGCAGCCTGACAGGTCATTTTTTAAACCCTAAGTCTGCCTCACACCGCCCTGTGCTGCAGCTCCTGGCTAAGAAAGAAAAATTACCGTCCATCAACTCTGAAATGTTTTGCTGCTAAAAAGTAACTGCCTTACACAAGCTGCTGTGGGAGAAAAAAAAAAGAAACGAGGAAGCAAGTTCCTTCTTTATCACCCACAGTGGAGTGTGAAAAGTATATTCCACTGGTTCAGTGCATCCCTGCAGGAGTCAGAGAGTTTAGACATTATGAGAGCTGTTATGTACTTTATGCATGTAGTAATCACGTACTGTGAAGGACTGGAGCCTGATATTCAAGAATCAAACCTGCACTGTGCCCATATAGTTGAGTGCATTGCATCAAAAGAAACGTCTGGCTCACATTTAGAATGAATCTTCTCCTTCTCTTTCATGTGGAGTAATGAAGTTCAGAGCCGAGTGCTTTGTTTGATGTCGTCCAGCAGTGTGTTCGCTGAGGCTGGGTGGTTTTCCTAGTCTGAGGCGGGTCAGCTACGCCGAGGCTCCGTCTGACAGCGCGGGCCTTTGTACTTAACAAGAGGAGCTCGCACAGGTACAACGTGCTGCTTTGATCCTCGGGTCAGCTGAACCGCTCACAGGTCAGTCCAGTGATTATGGGGCTCAAAGCTGAAGTCAGGGAGATACGTTTCAGTGAGAACAAAGCATCCGCATCTGCAGTCACAGCCTCTACTTTAGATTCTCCCCCTGTGACCACATCAAGATTTGATCTCATCTTCTAATTGTGAATTGTATAAAGGCTAGACATAAATTCAACTTAAAAAATGACCACCATTTCTCCCAGAAAGTGTTATAATTACAAATGTTTTTGGTAAAAAAGTGTTTATTTCCTTGATGTGCGATGGAAAAACAATAAAGGCTGACAAAAAAAAAAAGCAAAAACTGACATAATTTTACACAAAACGCAAAAAATGGGCCGGACAAAATTGTTGGCATCATTTTAGAATTCTGGGTAAATCATTGAATGATTGTTTAAACTCAGCTGACTCACACCTGATGCCAGTTAGAATGTATAAAAGTTGACTCAACCTTTGTGTTGTGAGCATTGACTGTGTATAGAATGGACAGGGTGGCTCCGCCCGTCAACGTTGTACGATTTTGAAGCCAAAAAAAGCTGTTTCTCTAGCCGCCATTGTGCAGCCAGAGTCTGCTCAGTAGAGAATTTCTGGTGGAGCCAAGTAAAAAAGAGAAATAAAAATATTTATTTATTCTTCTTCAGAAGGTTTAGTCTCCTTTTGGCTCTTTCCTGAAGTTTCTTATATCCCTGATAAAAACAATCATAAAACGAAACTTATAACACGGTTTTTAACGTCAACTAACTAATGAGAAACTAACTTCTCAGGGAAAAAAACACCTGAACACCATGCAGCCAAATGACATCATCATACCACCTTAGCGTAAGGATGAGAGAAACGTTTCTACGAGGTATCATAATTTTTTAAAGTTTTCCCGGCTCATATCTGGAATACATGGGGAGGCGGGGCTTATGACCTATACTGCAGCCAGACACCAGGGGGCGGGGCATCTGCTGGAGGCTTCAGTTAGAGCCGAAGGTCTTTACGTCCACTCATTATACAGTGTGTGGTTGTGAGCCTTTGTGCGTCACACCAAGTATGGAGAAGAGAAAGAAGAGCCGAGGAGTGTCTGAGCACTTAAGATGCAAAATTGTTGAAAAATATGAACAATCCGAAGGATACAAGACCATCTCCAGAGATCTTGAAGTTCCTTTGACTAGTATGCACAATATAATCAAGAAGTTTATTAAACCATAGAACTATGGCCAATCTCCCTGGACGAGGACAAAAGAGAAAAATTGACAAAAGAATGCAACACAAGATAGTTTGAATTGTGGATAAACATCCTCGGACATCTTCTCCACAAATTCAACTCAGCTCGAACCATACATCGTCATCTGAATGAGAAGAAGCGCTTCTCCTTGGCAGGAGACCAAGGAAAATCACTTGAGAAAGACGAGCAATTTGGCCTTGTAAGTACTCAAAAACCAAAGCTGTGGTGATGGATTTTTTTATGAGCCTCGTGCAGAAATGTTTCACAGCAGGTTGGAAAACTCCTTATAAATATTTCTGCCTCATAAAGGCGTCATCCATTTTGTGTTGGCAGCTTTTGTAGCTTAACATCAAGAGGCAATGACACACTCTTTCATTTACAATGGCTTGTTTGGTCTTTCTTGATTTACTGTTAGCTCTGAATCAACACAGATTGACTTACATCTTATCTCATTCCACTGAAGTTGGGGCATAGTGTAAAACATAAATAGAAACAGAATACCATGATTTGAAAATCCTTTCATAATCAATTGAATAAACTACAATGGCAGGATATTTATTGTTCAAACAGAAAAATCTGTGTTATTATATCAAATATTCACTCATCTTTAATTTTATACCTGTAACATGTTCTTATAAAGCTGGGACAGGGGCAATAAAAGACTGGGAAAGTTGGGGAACACGAAAAAAAACACCTGTTTGAAACTTTCAGCAGGTGAAAAGGTTAATCAAAAACAGGTGAGTGTCATGATTGGGTAAAAAAGGAGCATCCCTAAAAGGCTTAGTTGTTCACAAGTATGGATGGGGCTAGGTTCACCACTTTGTCAACAACTGTGTGAGCAAGTAGTCCAACAGTTTAAGAACAATGTTTTTCAATGTACAATTGAAGGTACTTTGTGATTATGTCATCTCAAGTTCTTCATATCATCAAAAGATTCAGAGAATCAAGAGAAATCTCTGCATGAAAGCATCAAGACCTGAAACCAACATTGAACGTCTGTGACCTTTGACCCATTGAGCAGCCCTGCATTAAAAACCCACATCATTGTGTAAAGGATATTTAGCACGTGGGCTCAGAAACACTTCAGAAAACCATTGTCAGTTAACACAGTTCATCACTACATCTACAAGTGACAGTTCAAACTCTACCATGCAAAGACTAAGTCATACATCAACAACAGACAGAAACACCGCCGCCTTCTCTGGGCCTGAGCTCACCTGAAATGGACTGAGGTGAAGTGGAAAAGTCTGCTGTGGTTTGTTGAGTCCACATTTCAAATTCAGATTGGACAATCCAGATTGTTACCAGCTCAAAGTTCAAAAGCCAGCATCTGTCATGGTATGGGGGTGTGTTAGTGCCCATTGCATCATGGGTAACTGTCACATATGTAAAGGCAGCATTAATGCTGAAAGGTACATCCGTGTTTTGGTGCAACATAACTCCTCGGTCATGTGACTCCACCGATCTGTCAATCAAGGGGGATGCTGGACTAAACACACAGCTGGTTTGAGTTGATGAACACAGTCAACATGCAACAAAGTGGAGACAGACCCCAGACACATCTAGTGTATTTGAGCCATTATACACCATGAGGGACACATGTTTTCTGGTAGGCACGTACTGATTGGTTGGCTGCGTTTATGCAAACTTCAGTGGGTAAATATGTGTGTAATTTTAGTACCAATAGAATCCATCAGAGGGCTCTGCCTATGTGAGATACAACAAAATCTTTCTTTCCCTCTGCCTTGACCTTATGAAGCACTAGTCACATTTTTTGTGCAGCAGCAAGAAACTACAGGTAGCTTTTTAATTACTCACTGCATGCCATGATGAATGCAACGCAGCGATTATCAGCTCTGTCTCAGCCCTGAGGCATGATGGTAAATCCCTCTGCTCTTCTTCCAAAAGCTCTTGGTTTACGGGACCAACGCGTAATGACTTTACTGTGATCATTACCAAATGGTGCATTCAGACAGAGCTGTGGATTTATCAGAGACCAGGGTGTGCCAAAGCGCTCTCTTTGCCTCAGAACAACTGTTCACAAAGTCGGCCACTCTAGAGCTACCACAACTCCTCGTACTGGAAGGGGATGTTGAGCTATTCTACACGTGGTGTCGATAATAAACTTATCTATGATGGTGATTGTAATTTTTGGGTTCAGGTTTTCAGAAACTTCAATTTTCCTTGGTCTGCAATGAGTTTTATCTTTAACTGTGCTGTTTACTGTTTGAAGTATACTGCAGCGCCCCCTCTGGCTGGATGACTGGTGCAAACCGTTGTGATGAAATGACACGTGTATTTGTTTTGAATGATGAATTTAGATCCGCTCTTACTTTCAACATTACTTTTCTTTGTTCTAGACCAGTGGTTCCCAAAGTGGGGGTCGGGACCCTTTGGGGGATCGCGAGACATCGATAGGGGGTCATGGAATGTGTCCCAAGATCATGAACATTTTATCCATTATTGTGAGAATAAAAGCAAAAATTGGGTTGAAAGATAATGTAAAATTATGCAAACATAAAATGTTTTATCTGTTTTTCACATTTCTTTGTTCAAGTTTGATGCCGTGAACTCAGCAAAGTTCACATTAGTCGGTAAATTTTCTATCGATCAGTTAAATTACGTATCCTCAGGGAGGGTTTTGTTGGTTTTTGTCTGTTTTTGGATTGTCCCATTAGTGTTGTACCACAGCAGGGGGTCACCAGTCCCTAACACTGCTATTTTGGGGGTCACAGGCGGAAAAGTTTGGGAACCCCTGATGTAGATGACTGTACCAGATACAGCGCTACAAGGTAATGTATTTATCAACAGTAATGTAGCACTGTTGTTCTAAACGTGACAACAATTGTACTTTATTTATACAGTAGTTTAGTAGCCAGCTATATTTAGCATATTGGTACCGTGTAACATTTGTGAATTCTTATGTCCTACCAGTGCTCATCTACGAACTCAAAACCTCACCGAGCAGAGCAAACATAACCTGGCTCTTCATTTTATCAACAGACTCTCAAGTTTGTACAGATCACTGCAATTAAACTGTTGCATTTCAGCTTTTAGCCCATGTTTCTGCCTTCAGCTCGTGCTCTATCACTCTCCCGTTTAACTTTCTTCTGCTCTCCTGTCCTTTTTTTTGTCAGAGTCCAGCTTCAGTGTCCAACATTATTATTAAATAAATCACAGAAATTGTTTTCAGATCTCTTTTCTCATAGCTTAACGTCGTAGAAATTACCAATTTTAACATTGATAATCTCATTTTAAATTGGGGATAATGATAAGGCACATATCTAGACATGAGACTTTTTCAAGATCACTTAGAAAGTCTTTGAAATTTCTTTAATTTTGTTTCTGTTTGTTACAGTTGGACAAATTTGTGTGTGATACCAAACTTTAAATGTTAACTTATACTAATGGACAAGTCTCAGTCTTCTTACCTGATAAGCTTCTCCACCTTTTCAACATTGTGGTCATTTCTGCTTCCATCCTATATGAATACTTGTCATTGTAATTTGCTCAGGTGACCAGGAGGTGGCAGACCAAGTGTCAATGAATGAGGCCAATACGTCTGAGTTCAGCAGCATGATTAGTAATCAAAGCAGAGAATGTAATCTGCAGCTGAAAGGATCGTCCCTCTGGAGTCAAGGTGTATAAGACACTTGATGCCTTCTTGAAATTTAAAGTGATTAAATTATGTTTGTCTTAAAAGATGGCCTGACAGAAAAACTGGGACACCTGCGTAAAAAAAATAAAGTGATTACAAAAGAGTAACCTTTCTGCAACAGCATGAAGAGCATTAAAAGGCTGCAGAGGCTCCTGAGCGTGCAGCTTTGCTCCAGTTGTCACAGTCTGAGATATCATCTGAAAACACAGCATTTGATTTTACAGCTGCGGTTGGTAAAAGAATCGAGCCTTGTTGTCTAATAACCCGTATTATGTGGGAAACAGCTTCTCATCTTATTAGAGAGGTGGTAATCTTCCATCCATTGCTCTTGCTTTTTGAAAAGTAAATTAACTAACAGCTGTCATAAATCATTTGGAAAGGGCTTTTGTGCCAGGAGCACTTCAGGAAATTCCCACTTTCCAAACCTCAGCCTGCTGGTCATGGTCGTGTTTGTCTGATCCTGCACGCTTTTTCAAAAGGTGTGACTATCAACAGCTGCACGCTTGTGTCAGGTAGATCATCAGAGTGGGGAAATACACAGACACCAAAGTCAGTCATGAGTGACAGCTGCAAGAGATGAGGCTGTTAGATTTACAGAGAAACATGTTAGTGTGCATCAATACTGCATTAATCCTGAAAGAGGATTTTTTTTATGATTATTACTTTACGTCTCACATCCAGATTGTTTGGACTCATTCTTAAAAAATTCAAACTATTCCAGCACTTCCACATGCAAGGTGTATTGTGTGCCGTCTAAAAGCTCCAGTTTACCCAGGGGTCAGAGGAGAGACGACACCCGAGCGGCCAACAAAGCACAGCTCTTCTTCCGATCTATCAGCCGTCTCTCAACACAAGACGTTGTGTTTTCTCTTAATTCATTCTTTCCAAGCCACCAGATGCTTCTTTCTCTCTGAAGTGTAAGATATTCCACCGAGCTCTCTGTTTGATAAACAAAAAGAAGGTTGAAGATATTTGCCACATGTTGGGCTCATGAATATCAAAGGGTGTAATGAATGAAAAGATGCTTGAAACAAACAGCCAATGCAAAAAAGTCTAAGGTCATGATCTTTTTTTTGTTTTGTTTTTAATAACATTTTTTGATGAACCATCGTTTTAGTTTTGGTTTGTTTCCCAAGATGCAGCCTGCATTTTTAACCCTTTATAGCCAAACATATCATATTTGATACATGAGTTCAAAGACCTCTATCTCATCAACATGATAATTATAATGGCTTGTTTTAAAACCTGTTCAAAGTATTTTTACAAACATATTCTACCACCTTGAGGATTGTCATATCACTACAGTCAGCTGAAGTTTTATTTTGGCCCTTTTCAAAATGTCTACTTTCATGAAATCATCCACTCACATATTTTCAAGAGGTTGCAGAAAGAATAACATCAATATAATTATTTTTTTTTATAAATAAGTGTATTCTGCATGAAATAAATGCATATGTACTAATAACTTTAATAAAGTAGTTTGCGAAACTGCCCAGTGTGTCATATGTGATACAAGAAATATGTCATGAATGAAATGATAAAGCTATATTTTTTTGTGGATTTTGTTAAAAGGGTTAATAAACATCTATGTTCCAAAAAATTGGAAGTTTCTGACTATTTTTTGATAGGTCGGGGTTTACAGGGTTAAAGAGTCTAAAGAGCGGTACAAGCTTATGGTTTCAGGGCAACAACAGGGTGTTTTATAAGTGATTTATTAATTTGTTGTTGATTCTTTCTGTTTTTATCTTCGTTGTTTGTTTTTCTGCATTCATTTAGTAATTTTTTGTTAACATGTACATTGTTAATATGCTCATTTGAGAAGTCTGAGTCTAAGTTGAGTAGTGGAAAAAGGGTGGGATTCAACTGGCTCATGCTACATCCCACCTCTTTGGGATATTTTGGACTTAGAATATGAATGTTGATTTGACTGAACTGATTGGATTGTTTTGCTTTATGTTTATATATTTATTTATCTTCAGTTATCTTTCTTATGTTATTTGTAACTGCCCAAATTTATTTTATCTTTTTTTTATTTATTGTTTATTTGCTGTGGACATCCCAATAACTTTGGACAAACCAGATGCATTTGACTTTTGGGAGTCGAGACCAAGACCTTGCAAATCAATTTCAAAAACCATGACAAGGTTGAACAGTTAGAGAGTTCTCTTTTTGATCTAGTTTTTCTATTGGATACATCTGACAGACACAAACAAGGTGTTTGCAAAACATTCAAAACACATCACGTCAGGTGTTGGGCTAAATTCTTGCAGAAACTATGAATACTTGTATTTATTTAAAAGCCACTGATATGGCTTTGAGTATCTTAGCACAGGTGCTAATTTGCAACACTTGTCCACAGGAGGCTTTTGAAATGATAAAATAATTAAAGTAGTGAGAGAAAGTAGAGGAGAGAAGGGAAAAAAACAGTGTACTACAACATTACGGAAATAACAAAAGCAGTTGTCACAAATTACACACATCTTGTAAAGCAATAGCAGAATGATAAAGCAATCATCCCATCAAAATTATTCATGTGAGCAACGTTTTGATTTTAACCATTGTTTGAGTCCTTTGTTAAACATTAGTGCCTTTCTCTAGTTATAGATTAGTGGGTAGAAAGTTCCAAAGTTTTTCCCCTTTAACTGAAAGAACTGAATTACTGTTCAAAATTTTAAAAATCTCCCAAATGAAAAATAAATCCATGAAGAGCGGTGGCGTTGTTTCAGCTGATCCCTCCATCAGGACTACTTTTTCCTCAGGCCGTGACGAGCCCACGGCTGAGGACCCGGGCGGGCGTGGCAGACTTAAAAGAGGAAATGTTGACCAACCGCCTTGCACACTCCTGCAGTATTTACAGTGTAAACTAAGAGGCTGGCAGAGGAGCGTGTTCTTATTTATCTTGGCTCTCGCCTTATCAGCAGAGATTGAGGCTGTTATGGGAAATATTTTTGTGGGTGGCCTCTTCTCTGTGTTGTGGTTGAGCCTCGAGGCTGTGAGGGAAGTAAATCCTGCACATTGTTCTTCTGTGCATTCAATCGATAATTCTTCATTAAGCTCTGCTCCTCTCTGCTATCAGCTCAATCACACAGAATCATGAATGATGAAACTATGTGCAAAGAATTCAAGCTCAATTGTGATCGAGCTCGTTGCTGTGCTGCAGGATTTATGATTGAATATCACAAACTGCATTAACATGAAGCATGTTTGAGGTCAATTTAAGAACAGTGATGTGTCAAAATTACATAAGGTATTATAAAATATCAGATATTCAGCACTACACATATTTTTCACAGCCTCATTCACACACAGTGCGTACACACAAATTTGTGCCTAAATTGTGCGTACGAACGTTTGATGCACAAATCTGTAATTCATCAATATTTTCTCACTTGTATTTCTTCTTACTTTGCGAACAAACTTAGAAACCTCCTCCGACTATGCGTACGCACCAATAATGAATGAAAAGCCTCCTAAAATACTTAAAACACAGACTCTTTCAGCTTAAAGCATAACATTTAAAACTTTCAGAAAAAGAAAAAAAGAGCCTTAAATAGAATTCATGAATAAAAACTGTGAATTGGCTAAATGTATTAAATAACTATGAAGCTGACATATTTTCACCCTCATCCTGCTTGTATTTAATCTTCAACTAAATACTCAGTTTATGTTTAAAATATAATAATGTGCATATCAGAATGTCACGTTTTTTTATGTTAAACAAATCGTCCACTACAGTCATAAAGTTGAGGATGTAAAATAACCAACTTCTTCTTATAACTTAACTTATAACATTTCTGAGCAAATGACGGACACACAGCTCCACTGTTCACTGGAACTTATGTATTTGTTTGCAAAAATATCCAGCAGCTGCTTTAATGTGTTGAGTTTCTCCCCCATGATGCACAGGGCTACAACTGTTGGCCATGCTATTGGCTACGATCGGAGGCAGTGAGCATGCACAGCTGCTGGCACTGAGCCACAGAGGAGGAGACCAGTTTGAATGTTAATAATAATAATAATAATACATATTATTTATAGAGCGCTTTTCAAAAAAACTCAGTCGCTTTACATTAAAATGTTGAAAGTGCAGGTAAGAGCAATTAGTAAACAGATAAAACAATACTTTAGAGCACTGATCCCTAACCTGTGGTCCGTGGCCCCTTGTTGGGCCGTGAAGGTCTTGCAAGTGGGCCGCCAAATAATTTCCAAAATAGCCTGATTTTAGTGGAGGGTAATAATATAAAGATACATATATACAGAATAATGAAATATGTTAAAACTCAGATAACTTTTGAACAAATTAAAACTGTTCAAATACGCATATAGAAAAAAAAAAACCTTTAAGAAAGCATGTTAGAGCCCAGTATGTCACATGACCCAAAATGCAACAACAACCTGAAATGTACTTAAAAAAAAAGGAAATAAAACTGAAAATAATAACTGACCCACAATTTAAAAACTTGATATACTGCAAAAAGTTAATTCATTTTGGGCTCAGCATCTGTGACAATATTAACCAGTGATTAAAATTTGGGTTAGTTGGGTCACGGCATTATAGAGCCTTGGTACTAATTAGGTCAGAGGGGGGCCGCAAACATTTTTGAGACTTAAAAGTGGGCCCTGAGTTGGAAAAGGTTGGGGACCACTGCTTTAGAGGGTAAAATAAAATAAAATGTAAAAAAGTAAAAATAAAAGAAAAATAAACTAACAAAAGTAAAAATAAAATAAAATTAAAATAAAATAAAAGAATAAAAATAAAATAAAATAAAATGTTGTTTGTAATTAAATAAACAGGTTATCAAAAATTTCTCCAAATTCTACCTCGAAACGTAATAAGTGCAGAATTTACTCGAAAAATCCAGAAGTGTCTTATTTCAAGATATTAAAAAGACAAAATTGACCCCTAAGAATTCGCTTGTCAATGTGGAAAGAATAAAAATTGCTTGTCGGTTTTTGAAACAAGAAACCAAAGCAGACCGTTTTCTTACTTAGAGTACAGACAAAGTCAAGGCGAGTATCTCAACAACCTCAGTGACTTCTACTTAGGATTTGACAAAGCATCTCATGGACATGTTAGTTGATGGATGGAGTTTGTTAAAGTGTTCTTTCCTTTGCCCAAAAATATTCCCGGCTGTGTGTCAGGAATCCTCCTCTCCTGCAGAAGTCTGAGTCGAGTCCTGCCGTACTCTCCTGACTCACTGAAGTGTTTGCCTGAGCTTCCCCGCAGCATACCAATGGTACTATGGCATGCTGATACCCTGAATACCCTGAATACTGACTCTCCATCCATATCCTGGCACCATTCACTGACAGTAACCAAAGACAGGGAGGCTTTCTTTCTGTAGTTTAGTGTGTAGACAGAAGACTCACAGACAGTGTGAGTTACCTGTTATTAAAAGTTGCTCTGTACTGATTCATGTCTTATGAAAGGTTGTTGCATAAGAAGTCTCCCAGCCGTGTAATGGATGCAAACATTTCCGTCTTATCAAGCCAAATTAATTCAGAGTCTTGTGAAAGCAGCGCACAGAGAGCTTTCCTCAGCCCGCTGCTCTTTAACCTGAACTTTCATCGCCTGACGTAGGTGAGTCTGGCTACAACAAAGGATAATGGTTCTGATGACGGATCCCAGGGCTGTCTCACTGTGTGGCATGCAGCCTGTGCTACTGCTATGACACGCTCACACACACACACACACATACACATACACACACTCTGTGACATTGCTGTGGGCCTCAATCACAGCTACTTGTTGGGCTCTGCCAAGATCAGCTCAGTTTCAAGGTGATTTATTTCATTTCAGGTGAAAAGACTTGCAGCAGACTTCACTGGATCCATGTGAATCACGCTCACAGGGTTTTACCCCGGTGCCTACATGCACGGTAACCTCAGCAAGCAATGGCAGGCAAGGTTACTCACAGCCTAAGAACACATTTCTTTGAGTCAGGATATAGAAATTTCGGCAGCATTAGTCATCTTTTAGTGAAAAGTGTTCACGCAAGGACCCTCAGGGCCACCGTAACTTGGGCTTGTCACTACAGAGAAAAGAGTTGAGAAAAATGTTTTAAGAAATGTGAAAGAGGCTGGAGAAATATGTTAGAATGTGAATGACTTCTGGTCATGCTTCAGATTGATGTCTGAGAAGCACTATTAAAGGCTGAAACATAAACATACACATACACATGCACATATGTGTAAGTATTACTGTCTCCTATCATCTAAAATCTTCACAAATTCAACAACTCCTAAGAGCACAAGAATTCATAAGGTGAAAATTATTTAACCGAGCCGACAGTCGTGCCAGATTGCTTATTTTTGTAGGAGCAAAACACGTTTCAAGGATAATCAAAATGACAAAAACAATGCCTAAGGCTATGAGATCTAGTCTCTGGACTTGCTAACTTGTTAAGTATTTACTAATCAGCTCATGAGCCCAATAACTGCTGCAGATGATGTGTGCTTTTTATTTGGCATTACTGGGTTTACATAAGGCTTCAAAGATATATTGTTACTGCATCTGTATTGACATATGAAAAATCAAGATATTAATATCCCAATATCGATTATATCAAAGATATCAATTATGTCGATTTTCCTCATTCACCCTGTATGTAAAGCTCAGACAGTTGCATGATTATTGATGACTTTCTGATTAAGTTGATGACTGACAGTGAGCTCTAATCAATTAATTGCTCTTTCCACTTCCTGTTATATTCTGATGCTTTTAGTTTTCTTGCGTTCCTTCGGCACACTCAGGTAAAATCAGACTTGCAGTGAAACATTTGCAGCTGCTGTCAGTGTCTCCTGGAGCAGACGCTACACAGCACGAGCTGAGTGAACGCTCTGATTGAAAAGAGCGGATGCTAAGTGCAGCATAGAGCATAGCGCTGACGTTCAGCCGAGCAGATAATTTGTGTTTGCGAATTGGGAGTCAGAATTAATGTTCTGAGCGCTGTCGTCTCCTCCTTCCGCCATGATTCAATTTCTAATCTCAATGAGGTTTAAAGGGAACCCCGACTGTAAGGACTAATAGGCATTAATATGCTTAAATGTTTGTCTCAAACTAGAATTTGTTGTTAAAAGACATAACAAATTGGTTTTCCTTTTAAAAAAATACAGTTTAAAACATACTTCCTATCCTTGGGGCGCAGCGATTGTTTTACTGCCGCAATGCATTCTGGGTTGATGACGCAGATTGGTTGCTTGGTGCCGAGCATCTGGATTTGGCCGTTTACTCACTACTAGTCGCCGTAAGTCACTAGGTTTCAGGAGGGAAAAAAACATAATAATGCCACATGTGGCTGCTTTTGGGTGCACTTTTCAGTCCAAAGGAAACAAGGAGACTGATGTTAGTCTGCACAGCTTCCCAAAAGACAAGAAAAGANGACAGTTGCATGATTATTGATGACTTTCTGATTAAGTTGATGACTGACAGTGAGCTCTAATCAATTAATTGCTCTTTCCACTTCCTGTTATATTCTGATGCTTTTAGTTTTCTTGCGTTCCTTCGGCACACTCAGGTAAAATCAGACTTGCAGTGAAACATTTGCAGCTGCTGTCAGTGTCTCCTGGAGCAGACGCTACACAGCACGAGCTGAGTGAACGCTCTGATTGAAAAGAGCGGATGCTAAGTGCAGCATAGAGCATAGCGCTGACGTTCAGCCGAGCAGATAATTTGTGTTTGCGAATTGGGAGTCAGAATTAATGTTCTGAGCGCTGTCGTCTCCTCCTTCCGCCATGATTCAATTTCTAATCTCAATGAGGTTTAAAGGGAACCCCGACTGTAAGGACTAATAGGCATTAATATGCTTAAATGTTTGTCTCAAACTAGAATTTGTTGTTAAAAGACATAACAAATTGGTTTTCCTTTTAAAAAAATACAGTTTAAAACATACTTCCTATCCTTGGGGCGCAGCGATTGTTTTACTGCCGCAATGCATTCTGGGTTGATGACGCAGATTGGTTGCTTGGTGCCGAGCATCTGGATTTGGCCGTTTACTCACTACTAGTCGCCGTAAGTCACTAGGTTTCAGGAGGGAAAAAAACATAATAATGCCACATGTGGCTGCTTTTGGGTGCACTTTTCAGTCCAAAGGAAACAAGGAGACTGATGTTAGTCTGCACAGCTTCCCAAAAGACAAGAAAAGAAGGAAGTTGTGGGAAATCACTTGTGGGCGTAAACAACTTCCGATGGACCCGCGGCTATGTTCTGGCCACTTCTCCCCAGAAGCATTTGCTGCATTTAGCCGGCCCATGCTGATGAAAGAGCTGACAGGTGTGGGTCATTATAAACGGAGACTAAAGCCAAATGCTGTGCCGACTATTTTCCAACACAAACCCACAAAACTTCCTCGGGAAACCACTGAAGTCCGCTCCAGGACTTATATGATCCTGTATGAGATCGAGCCCGGTGCAACCATATGACGTCACTACTCAGACGTGAGTGCGGCGTCAACAACAATGGCGGCCTACAGGTGAAAACATTTTTTCACATTTTATACCAACTAAAACATTTTGAGTGATTTTATTATCGTTCTTATCTAGCTGGTAAAAACACTGATGATTTAGGTAGCCAGGGTTCCTTTTAAACAGAAAGTGTAGGCTACACAGTGCGTCTGTGCGGCAAGTTCAAGAGCTTCTGATCAAGCTGGGAACACACGACGGTTATTGTTACCGCCAGCAGTTTTACTGGGGTTTACTGTTACACCGGTAACCGTTACATCCCTGGTCCATACACAACATGACTACAAATCGGTACATCATCTTGCTCTCCATTCATTTCCGTCAAAACAAACGCACGCCTCGGTAAGAGTTAGGTTTCACGATACTGGCCAAGAGTCTACATACTGGAAAAACACGAGCTTCAAATTCTGGTCTGGAGGGGTAAAGTCTGGTCTGGTCTGTTTTACATCCCTGGTAAAGGTTGGACGGGGGTTAAATTGACCTGATACACTGGTGACTTAGGGTGAATTCCAGTTCCTTTCTTAACCCTCAATCTCAACCCTCAAGCTCAACCCTCAATCTTAGTAGCCCTCAAAACCAAGTGTTAAGGGCTATCTTGTGACTTAGAAATGGGACACCCCTTAAATGCAAATGAAATTGTTGTGGACTGTCTGTCAGTTATTCCTTCGGTTAGCGTTATCAAAAAAGTAATCTGTATAAATAACACAACCACGGACATATTCAGCTGTCACAGCATACCATAGTTTATTGAAAGGTAAACACCAGCTATAACTATCGTTACATAACTCTGCAGCTACAGGAGATGACATCAGCCCGGTCATCTTATACCATTATCGGCACAAGCATGTTATATAGGCTGTTATCTTGATAAACAACTACATTACCACGGAGAAAAATGACCATTTTGTAACGTTAACTAACTTAAATGATAGCAACATGGCTTGTCCGCACCGGACGCTATTGACAAAAGATCGTAATATAAAAATAAATGTTCTGCAACAATGAGGTAAATAATCCATAAAATGGGTCTAAACTAAGATAATACAATGGTTTTCGTAATATTTATATCTCCATTAACAAAGAAAATACTATATTTGTAGCTCGCCTTCTCTGCCGCTTTGGACGCCATGTTTATTTACTGAAAATACACAATGCATTCTGGGTAGCCCTTGCTCCCAAGGGTGGTGGAGAATCTCAGTATTGAGGGAGATACAGCCTCAGTCTTGCCCCTCAACTTAACATTCTGAGAATCAGGACAGCACTTACACTTTGCGGGAGTGCGCATTTTTGAGATTGAGGGTTAAGATTCAGGGTTCAGACAGGAATTGGAATTCACCCTTTAACTTAGAATCCAATAATCAGAATGAAATGAGGATTTTATCCACAGGTCTGTGATGATTCAGACATGCACATGGACAAGAAAGACAAGTTCAAGATTATAATTCATGTAAAAAACAATTCCTTAAGCTAATGATCTATCCATGCATCCTCTCGCCAGTTCTACAGATTGTTTTGTCTAATATACCTAAATATCATCCTGTATCTCTGTCTGTAAACATCCGCTCAGCTGGGTGTTCTTCCACACTTCCCTGAGAGTTTTTGTTACTTCCAGTCACAAATCAGCTCAGGAATTCACGTTGTCTCTTAGAAATGGATGGAAGGTAAAAACATATAACTCAAAATCACATCATGGGCAATTCTCTGTGATGATGAAGAGTTGCCTCATGCATTAAGAATCAATGCCTCTGGAGAAAAAAAAACTCCTCAAAAGTGTGTTTTTGCTTCCCCCCCCCAACCGCCTGTGCATCAGAGCAGGAAAGCCCTCAGTGATTTACACCTCCCAGCAGCAGCTCAGCAGATAAACCCTGACATGAGCTGGTACTGTATGCTAAATGTAGCCTGACCTGGGGGGCGTGGGGGGGGGGGGGTGGGCTCTGTGGTGAGGTTTCTGCTTCCTTCATCTCGGATGGAAAATTGATCCCGTGCAGAGCTAATGAACCTCCCTTTCAACTCGATGACAAATTGAGGAGCCAAAATGTGCCGTGCCATCATAAAGTATTCTCTCCGGGAGCAGAGTCGTGTGCTGCCTGTGGATGTGGGGAATGCAAATCTGTTCTGTTGTGCAGCAGTCAGGCAGACAAAGAGCCGGGCCGAGGCCGTCAGCGACTGTGGGACACACTAAGCATCTGGTGACAGATCTGTCGGGATGCATGACCACTTTACACTGAACTGCCTGTGTGTGGGAGTCTTGGATAGAAACATGGAGTGTTTTTACTGCAGACTTAGTGAACACCTCAGGAATTCCATCACAGTCCTGTCTTCACTAGCAAACCTGCCCGTGTGCTCGACCCCCAAACAACCATGTGTTTAATCGTCTGTGGTGGGGGGGCCTGCAAAGTGCCTCCTTTTTTTCCCACCTGTCACATGAAGACATCACTGGGTGTTCTTCTCCAAGCAGAATAAATCAGGACGAAATGCAACGCTCTGCTGCTTTCATACTGAGATTGTTTGTCGGGCTGGAGGTTTAGCAGACAGTTTGATGATTCACTGCTGATGATTCAGCAGATTGATGGTGAAAAGTTTGTCTTAAAGGTCAGAGTTTGGAAGAAGATCATGTTTGTGAAAGGACTGTGCCTCTGCCTTGTTCGGTCTTGCTTGATGATTTGAGCAGATTATTGAAAATACAATAAAGTCAAATCCTAATTGACCTTACTTTTTGTTTCTTTTGCTTCCCTGTTAGTCAGAACATAAACCTGTCATGGTGTTCAGCAGTGCACTCAGGAGCTGTGAGAGCAGTAACACTACATTTAACAGACTCAACTAATTCTGAGGGAGTTTATTCTGCACTGGGTGTAGAAATGTGTAATAAAGGATGTGAAAGAAAACTTGTGTGAGCATTAAAGAGTAATAATTCAGTGTGTGGATGCATTTTTTATTGCCATTTAGCTATAGAAAATGAAGCTGAAACATGAACTAAATTATTTAATAAGCATCCTCCTTGGTGTGCTGTTCTTTGTCTCTGTATGAAGAATTTATTTTTTTAATTAAAACTTACCACACCCCATCCTACCCCTATATTTTGAATCTTACCTTAAATGTACTCACATACAGAGGAATGTTGGGCTTTTTCTGAATTTTCAACTTCATATCACAGTCTATCACAGTCTGTATCACACTGCTGTAAACTTAAAAGTGCCCTGTTACGCAAAATCCACTTTTATATGAGTTACTAACGAAAATATGGGTCCCCAGGTGTGTCTTCAACACCCCCTTATATTGAAAAAATCCATCTTCTCCTCTCTTCACTAGCTCCCTTTTTCTGAAAATCTCTCCCTAAGCAGCTGTTTTGACGTCACCACTGGAGACGCACACACCAGAACAAAGTGACGCAACCACGTCTGCCAGTTGCTCCGCCTCCTCCTCCTCCTGCCTTCTGTAGCTTCCTCTGAGGAACTACACAGTCAATATCATACATGGATAAACCTCCTCGTGTGCACTAGATATCAGCTGCACAGCAGAAATCAGCCAGTCTTCTGTGTTCTTGTGATAAAAATGACACTTCAGGAGTCAAGACTAAAACATTTAGTTTGATCTTGGACTTAATCGTGCAGATAAAACTGCTTTGATTGTTCACCATCTCTGTTACATTGTCTCAGAAATTCAACACGGATGTTTAAGTATTTTAATCGGCACAAGAGAAACACCTGTGAAGTAACAAAGAGCTTCGATCTTACTTTAATTCGGTGTCTTAGTTCACCTTCTATTTTGCTGCTGACATTATCATAATGTGCTCAGTCTGTCAGCTCTACAAAGATGAACATTCATGAAGGGAGACTCTATATGGATTTTGCTCATATAAGAGACACAATCCATGTTTTCACTCTGTTTGTAGATCAGCTTTGTGCATGCGTGGAAAAACAGCCACATTCGTGACCTCAGGACATCAGACTTCCGCATCAAAATGATGTTTAACTGTATTCAAAAGTTTAATATGGCACCTTTACATCACCTTCCCATCTCATTATCTCATCTCATTTCATCAGGTCATTTTTTCTTTAATGTCATTATCTTATTTCATCACCTCAACTAATCTTAACTTAACTCATTTCTTTATCTCTTTCTAACTCATTTCACCTTGTCATATCATTACATATCAGTTCATAACCATCTCAACTCTTCATCTTTTCATAATCTCAACATTTCATCATCTCAACCCATTTTTTCAACTTTTCATCTCATCTCATTTCATGTTCCCATTTAATTATCTGGACTCTTTTCATTTGATCGTCTGAATTCATTTATTGTCTCATTTCCTCTAAAAAAAAATCCCTTATAAAATCCTTTCTTTGACTCTCATGAGCTCATCTTTTCTCGTTCTCCCAATTCATCATCTGATCTTGTGTCATATCATTACATATCATCAACTAATATTTGTCACAGTCTATCCCATCATTTCATAATCTCAACATTTCATGTCTTCATTTCAAAATCTGAAGTAACTATTTCAACTCATCATCTCACCTTAACCCATATCATATCATCATCTCATCACATCATACCATCTGATTACATCAACTCATCTAATCTCAACTCATCTCAGTCTAAAAACCCAAATATATATTTTTAAAGACTTGTTTGGAGTTGGTCCATCATTGAACTCACTGCAACAGTTGTCAGATATTGAGGGGAAATAATTCTTCCAGAGTTGTATTGCAGTACATAACTTGGGCCATTTCCCTCATTTTTTGAGAGTTCTTTTTGCTCATTTAAACTTTGGTGGTTCATTATTGTGCTCATAATTTTTTTCTTAACTGTTGATGTTTTTTCCCCCGTTACAGCACGTACACTGATATGGCTTCAGGATCTTCTCCAAACAATCAACAGTCTTCTTATTCAACTACTCAGGACATCTCTTCCTTCAGTTTACTCCTTCACGGCAATAAACTGGAACGTAACCTGAACTACTCCAGCCAGCAGAGTTTGCTGTCTGCCACACTCTCTACAAAATATTGACAAATTATAAGCATTTATCTCTGAATAGAACGTTCAGGCGTGCACAGGCATCGGCGTGAGCTCAAACAAACTTGTTTAGATATTGGTTCGATGATGAGGGGACATTCCTGAACTCCAATCAAACAAACACCAGGTAACGGGGTTCACGGGCCTCACAGTTGGCAGAAGCTTGCACAATTCTGTCTTGTTTTCTTACTGCTGCTTGTAACTTGATGTGTTATTCCTTTGGCTATAAATATCTGAAAGCACGCCAAGCAGAAAGTATTTATGTGCAAAATATTTTAGAGCTCTTGGTGCATATCAGGTTATGGCATTGCAAAGAAACAATATGTTCAAGTGGTGTTATGAACATTTTTGTGTCTATAAAAACAACTGTTACGTAAATTATTATTTTTTTGTGATTGTGTCATGAAATACCAAGTCTGTTCTGCAAGAAGATAGAAAGATTTATAGCTGTCAGCATCAACACGTCATTCTGGATAACACTTATGATCCATAATGATTTTTCCCTTAACACATACTATTCTGTTTCCAGGGTTAGTCAGGGTTGTTCTGCATGTAAAAGTGAGCGACAGCAGCTTTAACCCTCGTTTTTGTTCTGCTCTAGGCATGCATATATGTTTTAATATGTTTTAAGAAGAAAACTTTTTCCAAGAACAACTCTCTCCCACTTTCTCGGTCTCTTCTTCACCTTTAAAGCATGTTAGGGTGTTATTAAAAAGCTCTAGGAATTGATAACACTAATAGGCTATCAGGCAACAAGGAGACCTCCAGACTATAATGAACCCTATTCTGTATTGTTCAGAGTGTTTACCAAGCATCATCTTTGAGGTTGGTCATTGCAGAAAAAATAAACATACTTCTTGTCTGATTCAAAGTGTTGGTCTGAGTAACACATTTCTCTACTACCACACTGTAGTTAGTCAAGTTCTTAAACCTGTGAGTTTTACCCATATTAAGACATGGGTGACTTCAGGAACAGGCGTTGAGATGGGCCTGATTCAAGCAAGACAAGTAAACAACAGAATAATCCAGACATGAGCATGATGTTTAAGACAGCAAACATCTAAGCAAAACAGTTTCTTCTTATTATTCATTAGTTTGGAATCTGACTGATATGGGATTTTCGGGGCCGATGCTGATACCGATACTTGGGGCAAAAGAAAGCAGATATCTCTTATATCTGCTGATACATAAAATAAGAACATTGATATACACAGGATATATTCTGTACATGAACACAAATTGTTATAATACCCCAAATATGATTTGGATATGATAAAGTGACTTTAAAAGGCCATATTATAGTCTTTTATTAGAAAAGGGTGAACGTGTGTATTGACAGGAGCATTTATCTCTGTTTAGTTTGCAAAAAAAGCATCTTACACGACGTTAGAACGCCATATTACAATCTTGTATTAGGTAATTGTGGACGTGTAAATGAACAGTAGCATTTATCATTAGCAGAGTGCAGCATACAGCCTGACACAGTCACACAGGAGCAGGAACAACACGATCTCAACACAGGAAAAAAAAAAGTTTATGCTTTGGCTACATAATGGCCAATGTCGATTCATCGGTGACGCGCTTTAATCGGCCTGATTTATCAGTGTGGCCGATTAATTGGGCGGGCTCTACTTAATACCACTCCAGCATAGAAATCATACTGGTCCATGCTGGTCAATGCTGGTCAATGCTGGTCCATGTTGGTCCATGTTGGTGTGACCAGCACCTTAACACAACGTAGACCAGCATGACCAGCATGACCAGCGTCATGCATGCTGGGTTTTGTAGCAGAGTAGACTGATACCCAATACACCATTTATAACAAATACTATGTTTGCTACTCTGGAGTATAAATAACAGCCCAAAAATCCGTCATGAAGAGGAAAAACTTAAATAAATCCCACTGGACTATAAGTCTGTGTATTTAGAATGATTAGTTATTAGGGATGGAACGGTTTATGAAAAAAATCTGAACCGTTCGGTTTTTGCGGTTCGGGGCGCATGTGTGCCGTTCGTTTTTTTAATTCTTTTGTTTATCTTCTCAGTTTGGAACATGTGTAATTACAGTCATAAGCATGCGCAACTCGAGACAAAAGCGAAGCACAGGCAGCACAGTTGTACGGAGGCGTGTGTGTTGTGGATATGGCAAGCGGAGAGGAGAAACAGCCAGAGATAGAGGATGCCACTGTGGCATCCTATCGCTCTCCTGTCTGGGATCACTTTGTATCTAATGTTACCTACGACGACAGCGGTAAAAGTGGTGGACAAAACCGTGACTGTGTGCAAGCACTGTAGAACACGGGTTGTTTATGCTAACGCTAACACATCCAACATGTTAGCTCAACCATTCAAGGATTCAAGGATTCAAGGATTCAAGGAGTTTTATTGTCATACAACCCATGTAAAACATGGGTGGGACGAAATTAGGTTACCCTGGTCCTGGAGCAAGCCCAATCATAGAAATGAGAATAATGAGAATAATAAATATAAATATATACAAATATACAATAAAAAAAGAGAATAAAAGTAGAACACAATCAACTAGCTTTTTTAACAAATAGACAGACTAAAATAATTAACTGTGCAAAAAAAAAATTGCAGTGTTCATTTGTCAGGGGGGCACTAAAGACCATGACCATGACCATGACCATGACCACAAAACCATGACCACAAAACCGCGATACGAACCAAACCATAGATTTTGTGAACCATTCCATCCCTACTAGTTATTTTTAAAGTATTTACAGAGAGAAATACTAACTTAACTTATACTAACTTTAATATCATACTATTTCTAGATCAGAATGTTTAAATATTTTCCCAACAGCACCTCATATCTGTGAGGTGCTGTTGGGAAAATATAGTTAAGTTTCAGTTTCTTTTCTCTACGTGTGCCCCTCTTACTCACTTTGCTCATGCACACTCCACTGGTCCCCTCCTCCCCCTCCTCTCTGCTTTACAGTGTTGCCAGTTAAACCGGTGCAGTGTGAGTTTAATTGAGCTCCATGAGATGAATGTCCTCAATAATAAGACTCAACCCACTTAAGTGGATAGTGGGAGTGGCGGTGTTACCCGCAATTGCTGAAATTCACCTGCGGGTTGGCAGGTGTTAATGTCAAGCCCTGGCTGCAACCTGCAAACTCAGCTCTGTTGCTCATTGAGCCAATAAACAGGCTTTCAAAGGATAAAAATCTTTTTTGAGAAGAATCATCTTTGTAACCTAGCAAGAATCACACAGAGAGGTTTCTTTCTTTACTTTTTGTTCTAAATTTTGAAACTCATCATGGGAACAGTGAGGTATGAAAAAATAACCAAGTTGAAGCCAGTTTTATCAGTTCTAACTGGAAAATTTAACAAAAGTAGTCAAAACCATAAAAGTTTATCAATGTAGCTTTTAGTTGGCTCTTTATCAGTGATAGTTATGAATGTCTACCTCTAAAACAACTGAGATGAGGTAATTACAGTTTAGTGAATCAGTTCAGGCCAAAAATAAGCAGAGTTTGAGTTCCATGTAAAGATATGTCACTTCCATTAAAAACCTGATCTGACAACCGGCTACATGATCAGATCATAGATAAGAGCTGCAGAAAACTAACCCTCCTCTCTGAATGAGAAGCTCCATGTAAAAACATATTAGGACGTCGTGTGGTGGAAGTATCACAGCCTCCGGGCTTGAACCTGGAATTCACCGTTTGTTTAGCGGATAAGAGAGCACTGCCGGTGCTGCCGGCTACAACAGGAGGTGGTGCAGGGTTCAGGTGCAGGTAAAACGTACCTGACAGACTGATCTGGAGCTGTCTGACTGCTGGGAAACACAAATGTTAGCGAGGGGGGAGGGGGAGCTGCTGAACAATTACTGCGGAGGGGGGGATATAAAGAGAACATTGTTTGAAGCAGGCCACCTTTGAATCAGTCACTTATATTATCTGCTTATAATCTGAATGAGACATAAGGCAACTTTGGGATTTCCTGGACTGTCTGAGTAAGCAAAATTCTCTTCAAACTGTGTTTTTTTTTCTCTCTTTAAAAAGTGCAGCAATCTAAAAATTCAGTGATCCATCACAGAATTTGTACATACTGGCTAAACATGCCAAAGGCTTGAAATTCCTCAACTAATGACCCCTCGAAAGGTACACAAAAAGAAGAGACACAGGCATACAAGTGGAATCAGTAATATATTTGTTTGACTTCTACTAAAGCACAGTGGTAGACTTGTATGCATACTTTTCTAAAGTGAAGCAAAAGTGTGTTAAACAATTAAAACATTCCCCTTTCTAACCCCGGGGCTGTTGACACGGAGGTATCAGCTCGATCTGCAGGACTAGTGCTTATCCATCTTCCAAAAGATTGGGATCTAACTTCAAAGAGGAGCTCAGTGCTTCCTATCATTACTGGTGAGTTATAAACCTGTAATTAAGTCCAAATTATGTCTATTAATAACCTGCATGGGAGAGGTTGAGAACTTAATGACTTAATGTGGAGGTAGGATCAGTGAGGGGACGTCTATGAAGACGTGATAATTTTAGGAGACAGCCTGCATGCTCTCACTGTCACAATGAAGAGCATTGGACCAGGTGTTGAACTTCCTGAATACAGACATTCAGAGCGCTTGTGAAAGGGCCGTCACCCTCCCTGTCATTACCCACAAATACCTGCACCAGGTTTCTCCTGTCTCACCAAGACTGAAGCTCAGACTGAGGCGGCAAATGCTGACTTTAAGCGGAGAGAAACGTTCTTATGACCAATAAATAACAAGAAAATGTCTTTCATTCCAAACAAGATTTAAGTCAGGAGTAAAGTGAAACACTAATTGCGTGTTCTCCTCGCACATGACCCAAAATGAACTTTTATTCAGCTGTGAAGTTTATTTAACATTCAACAGAAAAAAAATCAGAATTCACACTCTTATAACTTGGGATGTGTCTGTGTTCAGAATGAAATAACAACATTCACACAGTCCACACCTGCCGTCATTCAAAGAGCCTCTGATTAACCCCAAATAAAGTTGTTCAGCTCTTGTGGTCGGCTTCTCCTGACAGTTTCTGAGTCTTACAGAAAAATCCCTGGTCCCATGGTCTGCAGAGAGCTTCCAAAGCATCAGAAGAAGAGTTGTTCCAATACTGATACCAGTATCGGAAATTGCTACGATACTGCCGAAAATGCTTGTATCTGTATCTGCGACAACTGGAGTCCAGGCACCAATACCAATAGCACCTAATTTATTCGATTAGAAATCTAATGTTAAGCTCTGTTTAACTCTGGCACAGTCTTCTTCACCACCCTTAAAACATTAGCATTGTGCTGCAACCTGCAGCCTGTTTGATCATGTGACCATAGACTGTATATAGAATGGACAGCGTGCTTCCGCCTGTCACCGTTCTACAATTTTGAAGCCAAAAAAACCCTGTTACTCGAGCCGCCATTGTGCAGCCAGAGTCTGTGCAGAGAATTTCCGGTGGAGCCAAGTAAAAAAGAGAAATAAAAATCCTCCTTCTTCTTCCTTCGAAGGTTTAGTCTCTTTTTGGCTCTCTTTCCCGACGTTTCTTATATCCCCCATAAAAACTACTCACGAACAGCAGCTGTCAACAATCGTAACACGAAACTTATAACTCGGTTTTTAACGTCCAATAACTAATGAAAAAACAACTCCTCAGTAAAAAAAAAGACTTGAACACAATGCAGCCAAGTTACATCGTCATACCACCTTAGCGTGAGGATGACAGAAACATTTCTACCAGGTGTCTTCAATTTTCAAAGTTTTCCTGATTGATATCCAGAATACATGGGGAGGCGGGGTTTATGACCTATACTGCAGCAAGACACCAGGGGGCGGGGCATCTGCTGGAAGCTTCAGTTAGAGCCGAAAGTCATTACGTCCTATGATTATACAGTCTATGCATGAGACACAGACTCAATGGACACACCGGTTGGAGACACTTGGGGACTTGGAGTTAAGCTAACTAACACAATCATGTCGGCAGAGTGGCAATATTTCACGCTGGATACCGCTATGCTGTTATATTAAAAATAAAAGTTTAGATTAATGGCTTTCATTTCCTGTATTTATTCATGTTTTACAAAGAGTTTAACCTGAGTCAGGCCTTAATACAATTATAATTACATCACAGTCATGCAGGCACAGTATGATATTTTTAATAACATACTGGTATCGGATCGGTGGATACCCGCAGCAACAGTATCGGGAGGGAAAAAATGGATGGGAACATCTCTAATCAGAGGATCTCATTGGTCAGAGGCTTCAGAAGAGTTTCCAAGAGTTGTTCAGGTCACTTTAAAGGTGGAATGAGTTCTGAAATGATAAATCCTGGTCCAGTTTTTTACATCATAAAAACCTCCAATTATTACAGGGTTGTGTAAACTTTTTATGGTCACTGTACAGCAAATAACCAGCGCTCACACTCTTAACACTAACATAGACAAACTTATGCCGCCTGCTGCTATCTCAGCCACATACAGTGTTGTAACTATTTCATAGTCTAGAGCAGTGATTCCCAACCTGTGGTCCATGGCCCCAAGGTGGGCCGTGAAGTTATTGCAAGTGGGCAGCCAAATCATCTCCAAAATAGTTTGATTTTAGGAGAGTGTAATTCCATAAAGATACAAGATATAAATAAAAACTAGATACAAATATACAAAATAATGTTTAAATGTTGAAACTTACTTACAACCTTGGTTACAAAATTAAAAATGTTCAGATATTCATAAATAATAAATGTCCACTAAGAAGGCGTGTTAGTGGTCAATAGGTAACATGACCCTAGTAAAAGTTAACAACGACCCAATATATAATAAAGATATGTAAAAAAAAAAATCACATGTAATAACTTGTCAAAAACGTAACAAAAAATGTACTTAATGCCAAAAATAATACCTGACTCAAACTCTAACAAATTGTTACATTTAGGCAAATGTTATTTTGTTTCGGGCTCAGAATATGTTACAATACTGACCAGTTATTACATTTTGAGTAGTTGTAACAAATGGCGTTTTATGTCATCTGTATTTATGGGGTCGGGGGCCGCAAACATTTTTGAGAGTTGAAACTGGGCCCTGAGTTGGAAAAGGTTGGGAACCACTGGTCTAGAGAACAGTGGTGTGCACAGACTTTTTGAAGGACAGGGCTGAAAAAGTGCATTTTTGGCCCCCAGGAGGACACTCAATACCCTGGTCCTAGTGCTCGTTCCAGGCCAGTGTCTGACTTAGCCCTAGTTCTTTGTGTTTCCACAGACAAAAAGCAGCTCCAGGTGCTATAAACTGGTGCTTAGCAAGAAAGCAAGAACCTTTTACTGGGCCAGAGTAAAGCACCTACTACATCATGGGCCGGAGATGGGGTTACCACTATGGAGGTGCCGTGCTGACGTAACAACGTGGTTACAGAAGTGATGACGCATTTTACGTCAGAAAAGAGGATAAATAGTTGAGGGTCTTTCCATCCACATTGGACTTGCCAATAGAAAATCAAACCAGTTCTTGGGAAGAGAGGGAATAGAACCAATTGAGCTCTAGCACCTAACAAAAGCCAGTGGAAAAGGGGTATAACGGCTAAAATTCACTGCATCCTCTGTGTCACAGCAGAAAGATTAATTAGGATTCATTCAAGTCGATGTTTCAACTCACACTGCATCTGTTCAGTTACAGTCCAGGTGCGTGCCGACGCCGTCAAGACGCAAGTGATAAGCAGCAATCCCATTTCTGATTTCCTAAATTTGGTGCAGGGAAGCTCAAGTGGGACAGGGGGTGGTGTCCGGAAATCATCAAAAAAGAGCTGGTGACCTTCAAAATGAAACAAACTGTGCTAAAATTAGATTGAATTTAGCTTAATTACGGCGATAAACAGGCATAGCGAGCAGAGACACACCAGGAGTCAACAGATTTAAGGTTTCACAGACCAGCATGAATGAAGAGAGACTTATCTATGGAGTGGGGAGCACGGGAACACCTCGATGTCGCGAGACCAACTGCCTGTCAGCCCTGCGGACATCACAGGCAGCCGGTGTGAGTTGACAAGCGCAGTCAACATGCACCACAGCTGAGATGCAATACAAACAGATGCAGTGTGTTTCCCCCGTGAGTCATGTATTGTCTCCTAAGGAAGCACTTGTTTTGATGTATATGGACTTAAAATTAATGGAAACTCGGACATGATCCACCTTTTGTTTTTCGGAAGGTCTGCATAGGGACATTAAGGACTTGCATTCAGACTTCCTGAAGAGGACGGTTCTGACTTGATGTGACTTTGTTTGTCATTGGTTTACTGTGAGACTCAGACAAAGACAGCAGCTGAATGTGAAGTAACTTCTACCTGAACTACACATCCAGGCTTTTTCTTGATTGCTGTACTAGACTAGAAGAGGTTTGCCAATGAGGACTTATTCTGGGCTTGATCTGTAAAATACGACCATTGTCTGGCAGGTTAAAAGGTTTTACCCTTTCGTACGAGATCAATATGGTGTAATATTTAAATACTGGAAGAAGAAAATGCTGACGGGTTGAGAATCTTGGGAAAGGCTTTCTCAGCATTAACACACCTGTGCTTTTTTGTGCTAATTTGTGGTGAGCGGCTGTTTGATGTGACTCCAGACGAGGTTTTCTCTGTGACTCATGAGAGTCCTCTTAATTCTGATTTTGTGTCATGTCTGCACCTTTACGAGCTCTTAGATGTCTGATGATTGGGATCAGATCTACCGTCAGTACAAAGTGTTTCATAGAACCGGGCACCATCACTCCATCGTGTCGTCCCTAAAAGCACTTATCTCTCAGCCTCTGTGCCACCAGAGGAATCATAAAAGTGATATTTCTTCATCATCCCGTCCTGGTTGGACACAGTCGGGCCTCTGCCTCACATCCAGATCAGTTTACTGAGATGCTGTACTCATCCTTCCTCACCTGGGCCCTTGTCGAACAGGAACAGCTCAGTAATTTTCCTGCTGTCTGACTCATGAGCGCTCTCGCAGACATAATTAGCTTATTTTCTTTCAGAACAAGGGCAAGCCTTGGTTAAGGCTGTAATCGTCACCACAAACATCTCACTTTCAGACTTAAGGTTTCTCTTTGAAATTGAAATACAGGTGTAGAGGCATGTCTCATTGTTGTAGATTTGAAGATTGAAAGCACTTTATTTCAGCGCAGCCCTCCTTTGTCAGCGTGTTCACCTGCGAGGTTCCTTCTCTCAGCACATTCGATTGAAAAACAGTCATTTCGCCTCGAAGATTTGATACGCAGGTGATGATAGAAGAGACAAAACATTTGCCCTGTAATTCGGATCATTTATGTCATTGAGGGCACCAGGTGCAGATGTGAACTGTAACCTACGTCTCATAACAGCTCTGCAGTAGCTCCGATTCCAAACACTGTCCAGCTTTGATTATTTTCATACACGACTCCTGAATCTAATGTGAAGGCTGTGTCTATCAGTAGGTGCTTTTCCATTACCCTTGGATATGCGCAAAATTTAAATAGCTCTATAACCAACTGGTAATGGAAACACCTGAATTTTGAAAAAGCACTAAAATATCGCTAAAAAGTTTTTACGCTTTCATGAGGTGGTTTTTCAGTCGTTTCGACATTCAAATATATCGCAAAAGCGCAATGGAAACACTTTTTCCGCAATTAAACGTCACAGGACGTGACGTACCTGGTCACATGATCACTTCTCTGTGAGTAAACACGGCGTGCTACTTTTGGACAGAGGAGGAGACGGCAACTTTTCTCTCAATTATTTTCAAGAAAACCATAACAGCCACACTAGACAGCAAACAACAGAGGAATCCAGAGTGTTATAACAGGTTTTGAGCATCCATCTTCCAGCAGTGAAATCTCGCGGGATGATATTTGACGAGAGTTACGGTGCTCCTGCCTAGAACAATGGAAACATGTTCAGAGCGCAAATATACTTATATATTCATTTAAGGAATATTGCTTTTATTTTGCGAAAAACTGTAATGAAAACACAGCTAGTGACTCATCGGATTATTTCTCTTTAACATGTTGTGGCATTAAGTTCAATCCCACTCCTGACTTCACCCTCTGATACATGAAATATGAAAGTGTGTGTCAATAGTTTCTCCTACAGTGATTTTATTCCCCTTAGGATATGGCAAAAATGTTTAATTTAAAAAAAATATATTATTTAAATGTTTGACATGTTAATAAAGTTACAGATATTTCCACTCCAGTGGACTACAAGCACACAAACACAACAACATAAAACAATGTGAACTTCATGTAAAAATGAACTACATTGTGTATTTTTGGTAATTCAATGATAAAAAAAAATTAATACAATCATTCATTCCTTTTATGCTTTGTAAACATTTTAGTATATTTTCATACATCTTGGTTCTGTGCTGGGAATACAGTGGAGCCTCGACATCCAAATCTGAATCATTCTGTGCTGGAGCTTGTAACTGAAATTACTCACGTCAAAGCAGTTTTTCCCCATTGAAATGTGATTTTTATGTTCTTGGCCCCCAAAAACACCTTTTTTGTGACGGTCTTGAATAAGAAAATGTACCTAAACTAATGGGTGGTTATGGGTGGTGACCAGCCAATCACAGCGCAAGCAGTGTGCAAGTGACCGTGTGTTGATCACGAATGGGAGAAGCTATCCACAGCAGCTACGATAGCGGCCATAACACAAAGAAACAATGATACAATATATGCAATTTACCTCATTTACCTGCGGGGTAAATCAGAAGTACGGCTCTTGAGTTTCTCTCAAACAATGCTGCAGGTTCTCCCAGGGCTGTTTTTTACCATCTATGGTGTGTTCATGGGACTACACCTGTCAGCCATGCTATTAGCTATGATCTGTGGCAGTGAGCATGCACTGCCGCTGGCACTGAGCCACAGAGAGGGAGCCCAGTTTGGATGTTATTTGTAAATAAATACACAAAACTAATTGAAAAATTCTGCATACTCAGCCTTTAGGACGATTATGTACAACTTTGATAAATGATATGTCCATATTTGATGTTCTTGTGTGTACTTTAGCAGCTATATGTCAAAAAACAGACAAAAAGTACCTTTACCCTGTGACTTGTCACCACTGAGGAACAGAAATGTTCTCCAATGGTGCCATTAGCTGACTTCTTGAATCAGGGGTTTGACCTTTTTCTCTTCAAAATGGGAATGTACCATGTTTTGTTTGAGTTCTAGAAACTCATTGCAAATCACCCACTACAGAAGTACCAAAAAATATCCATTTGATAAATATTTTTACTTTGTGGCCTGAAACTTGCTCTTTTTTATCCCTTATCCTTAATTTATTTATTTTTTCATTTTATTTTGAAAATTAGTGGCACTTATTCAAAGCCTCAAAAATAACCTGTAGAATCGGGTAGAAAGATGGTCAAAGCTGACCCGATCAGGTGACTCCCTGATTGATAAAAATGGTTGCACCTTAATACCTCTCTTTACACACTTCGAGGGAAAATAACACAAAAAGTGAATGTCAATAGATGCTACTTTTGGTGGTGTGAAATGTTAAAAGTACTGGATACCTGTTTTATTACAATGCTGAAATAAGAAAAGTGAGCGTGTCTTCCATGAATCCGTCGTCTGTGGTGATTAGTGAGGGAGGTGGGTGTGGTTGAGGTTAGGAGGTGGGGGAATTAGGAGCCGTGGTTGAGTTGAGTTGGGCCTGGAGCACAAAAGTGAGGTGGTGAAGTGAAACGAGGGTCTGAGAAACAGGATCAGCTCACAGGTCCATTTCACAGCCTAACTTCGCCTCTGCCAGGTGTTCACCTCAACGCTGGCCAAAGAGTCTCAACAGTAGTTTGGCATTTTAGTGTTGGAACAAGCATCTTTGTTTTTATATTAAAAGTATCTGTTTGAGATACTTCAACCTTTTGTATTTTAGATAACTTGTTAGATGTAGTAACAGCTAAAGTAGTTTTGCAGAGGTAGGATTGTGTGTGTGGATCTGTGCGTGTGCGTGCATGTGTGTGTGGGTGAGGTGTGGACAGGTAATGTGTGAGTGATGACACATTATACACACAGCTGTTAGTCGGCGGTTTCACACTTCAGCTTTGAGGTGATATCTGTTCTCGGATATGTCGTCTGCTCCTCTTCAAAGGGGCTGCAAGCTCATGAAACCTTTCCAGCTCCTCTTATTAAACACACGATGTTATCCTCTTTGACAATAAACACACATCAAACTAAACTGAACTCAGGGCCTGGAAACAACCTTGAGCATGAGCACACCTTCAGGTTTGATACCACCTGCTCTGAGAGTCTTCATCAGTAATAGCGTGACTGAGCAGTGATCACTTTGCTGGATGTGGTACGTACTGAGTTTCCACACCACAGACACTAAATCACATTTATTACCCCTTTGATGCTCCATAGATTGAGAGATAACGTATGAACTACGTCAATGAATCAACTCAAAAGAGTGAAAAAAAAGTACAGTCACTCTCATAGATGAGGATTAGACTCAAATTACAAACTCACACAGAAAGCAGAATTCCTTACAATGGAGAAAAGTCCGTTCAGTTTATAATCTGGTCTCCTTTTTTAACCCTTTTGATGACGGATGTGTCAGCGCCGACACAATTGCTTTTGAACGCCCTTTACTCCCAAACGGTTCGCACAATCGGGAAAATTCCAACAGTTTCTGGAAGCTGAGACGTTGCTCTTTCAGATGATATGTGGTTATTACAGTAACTTCACTCAGGCATTTCAGGAAACCCGTGAATAAACACACAGACTGCGAAGCAAATGGGTGAGAGGGAGAACACAGTTCGTCCAAAAATGCCAAAAAATAGATCCTTCCGGCCTCTTTTTGTGCGTAATTTGTTGCTTGTATTGTGTGGTGACCCTTTTGGAAGGATGTACCGAGTCCTATTTGTACAATATGTGTGTGTTTTACTGTTGACAATACATAGCAACCTTTTTAAAAAGGAGTAACATCCTGAATTTGTATTGTATACAAGAATGTGTGTTTTACGCGTCGTGTGCAAAATAGCGCATGACGTTTTTCTGCGGTCTCAGAAATGAGTTTTAAGTTTTCTTCTTACTGTGTGAGCATCGTTCAAGGCTTGAATTGTTGCTAATCTTTATAACTACTGCACCATGCCTTGTTTGTACTGAACAATAGACGTGAGTGAATATTTCTCTTCTTCTTCTTCCAGATTAAGTTTTTCTGTCAAGAAAAGGAGAAAAAAACCTTCGGTGGCTTTTGTGCAAAGAGAAGGACAAGATCTAAGATGCTAAATAATCTAGTGATGCTGCCAATACCTCTTTTTATACAGAATAAGAGAAAAAAATCTCAGAAACAGTGTAAATATGTTTGTTAACGCTCAAATCTTCAGCTCATCCTGTAAAATTCATTCCATCTGTTTGTTTAAAGTGTTTTTTCTTCACTAAACCTCTAACATTCAATACTCTGTTTGTGTCTTTCTTCAGTTTAAAGTCTTTTTCTCTCACATAACATGCAGGAAATTGGAAATGACAGCTTGAAAGTTTAAATCATTCCAGAAAAATATAGGCCCAAGCACTTACACTGGACTTTTTTTTGACTGTTTTGTGGTCAAAATAACCAAAATAGTCCATGCAGGCATTTTGGGGGCTCAGGCGTTAAAGGGTTAAAACAGCACACATGAATGATTATAACTGCAGAACCTGCAGATGGCGCCCCAGGTCACTGAAGGCACTGAAGAGACTTTGTAACAGCCACATATTTAGAATATGATCCATTTTTAATCCATCAATTACCTCATGTTTGAAAATATTCCCACCCACAGTGTCGTTAAAGGCACCCTGAAACTTTTATCTCAGTCACAGCGGTGCGTTTCAGTACTGGGAAATCATTGTTGCCTCAGGTGAAAATACTTTATCACATTGTACATGGTGGTTTATGGGGGAAAAAAAAGAGAGAAATCACAACCATGTGGCGATGTGAACTTCTGTCCTGTAGCATGTTAAAGGAACTGTGTTTGCTTGTTTTCTAATAGAAGCATCCTGTGTCTTGCGGTGGATTAGGCCAAAGTCAACAGAGAGCTGAGCTTTAAACAAACTGTGCTTTAGGGACTGTAAACTGCTTGTAATCTAGGGCCAACAACCAGAGAGCAGGGGTCTATTGGAAAATAAACACTTCAATGCAGCATGGTGTGCATTAAGGAGGAAAGCATGTCCGACTAATAAATAGACAAGGAGCGGTGCTTCAAAGAGGTTCGCTATAAATAGAAACCACTCAGAGGAAGTTGTGTAAGCCTGAGTATCTTCATTAACAGTTACCTTAAAATATCTTTCATTTGATCCTGCTTCTAAAAACATAAACCAATTAATAGGTTTTGGAGACCAAGGCCCAATTCCAATTCCTGTCTTAACCCTCAATCTCAAAATGCGCACTCCCGCGAAGTGTAAGTGCTGTCCTGATTCTCAGAATGTTAAGGTTGAGGGGTAAGATTGAGGGCTGTATCTCCCTCAATATTGAGATTTTCCGACACCACCCTTGGGACGAAGGGACATCCAGAATGCATTGCGTATTTTCAGTAAATAAACATGGTGTCCAAAGCGGCAGAGAAGGCGAGCTACAAATATAGTATTTTCTTTGTTAATGGAGATATAAATATTACGAAAACCATTGTATTATCTTAGTTTAGACCCATTTTATGGATTATTTACCTCGTTGTTGCATAACATTTATTTTTATTTTACGATCTTTTGTCAATAGCGTCCAGTGCGGACAAGCCATGTTGCTATCGTTTAAGTTAGTAAACGTTACAAAATGGTCATTTTTCTCAGTGGTAATGTAATTGTTTTATCAAGATAACAGCCTATATAACATGCTTGTGCCGATAATGGTATAAGATGACCGGGCTAATGTCATCTCCTGTAGCTGCAGAGTTATGTAACGATAGTTATAGCTGGTGTTTACCTTTCAATAAACTATGATATGCTGTGACAGCTGAATATGTCCGTGGTTGTGTTATTTATACAGATATTTTTTTGATAACGCTAACCAAAGGAATAACTGACAGACAGTCCACAACAATTTCATTTGCATTTAAGGGGTGTCCCATTTCTAAGTCACAAAATAGCCCTTAACACTTGGTTTTGAGGGCTACTAAGATTGAGGGTTGAGCTTGAGGGTTAAGATTGAGGGTTAAGAAAGGAATTGGAATTGGGCCCATGACTGAAAAATTAGAGTCTGATTTTATCACATTTAACTGTGATTAATTTGACTAATAGTGTTTTTAGGGATCACCACCTTCATAGCTACATGCAATGTTACAGCCTCATTCCAATGAATGTTTATTTTTCACAAATGTATTAAAATCCAAAACTAAGACCTCATACTTATATACTTCCCACTTTGTCAATGCAGTTACAACCTAAAGTCTTTTTAGATTTGATGTTTCAGGCTTGTAACACCTATTTTTGGGCAGTTTCCTCTTTGCAGCTCCTCTCAAGCTCCATCAGGTTGGACAGAAAGCATCAGTGCACAGACATTTTCAGAGATGTTTGATTGGACTATGGCTAGGCCCCTCAAAGAAATTCATAGAGTTGTCCTGAAGTCACTTCTTTAATATCCTAGCTGTGTGCTCAGGGTTATTGTCCTGCTGAAAGATGAACCGTTGCCCCAGTCTGAAGTTAAAAGTGCTCTGGAGTAGGTTTATAACCAGGATGTCTCTGTACTTTGTTGCATTAATCTTTCCTCAATCCTGACTGGTCTCCCAGTTCCTGCTGCTGAAAAACATCCCCACAGCCTGATGCTGCACCACCATGCTTCACTGTAGAGACGGGATTGTCCAGGTGGTGACAACAGAGAGCTTTCTTTCTCTAGGTCACTTTTAACAAGATAGATTAATTTTCTTATTAGTGTTTATTTATTGATTTATTTTGTCAACTTTTCAAAATAAAAATCCCAACCTTGATGGGTCACTGACTTTCACTAAAAGTGTCTACATTCTAATGTGAAATTGATTTTAAACAGATTACACTTAAGAAACATAGAATATCACTCAATCTACCCATTGTGGCCATAAGCGGTCACACTGACTGCATGGTTTTCTTATGCTTACTGTTTTCACAGATGTATCTTTGGTTGTTGTAGCAACCGCAGGAACCGCCAGAGTTGGTAGAATTTTGAACAGTGAAGAATTTGGGGAAATAAGTTTGTTATAATGACTGCAAAAAATCTGGGGAGAAGGATGATGGTGGCTGGTAGGAGTCAAAATATCAATAGCAGCCGAAACAAATATAGAAAGATATTGATAAACGCCCATCATATTCAGAAATGCTGAATATTGAAAAGTAAATACGAACTTCCCAAGCAAATACAACATCTGTTACATGCTGTACAGGGGAAAAAAAGGCTTTGTTTTGGCAAAACAATTGCATTCATGTTAAGCAAGTAGTAGTATTATTATCTTGATAATTGGCAGCAGGTTAAATTAAAAAAATATTTGTGTAAGGTAATGGGGTGGGACTAGATAAGTTTCAACTTCCTCTCACCCCTTTTTTAAACATCCAATTGACTTTTTTGGCTACTTGCTTGTTGTTATTCTGTTTTTCCGTTTACTTTTGCTCATGCATTAGTTTTGTTTTATGTTGAATTATTTGTTCATATTTAAAAATAAAGAAAGAGAAAGAATGTGTTACCTTTATTTTGATGCAAAGACAGAGGTTGCACTATTAGGTTGACTCTTGTGACTTTGTTCAAAACATGTAAGAATCACAGGTTGGTAAAATTATGGTAAAATGAGGAGGGAAACAGGAAAGCTGATCAATGTTAATCTTTGGATAAAAAATTGATTTTGAACCAAGGAGTGTTTACAGACAGGGTTTTACAGCTACATGTTTTTGATGACAATGAAATGATTTTACAGACTCACCCATCAGTTAAATCTTCTTCATGATAGGGGAAAGTGTCTTTTATAACTTGATTCCTAATTGATTTAGATCAGAAAATAATAGAGTACACATATCATTCTGTGCTGTGTTGGAAGAAAACATCCAGAACTTGACTTCCCACAGATGAACCCCTGCATTTTGATCACCTCAGAGCTGGAGCTGCTTTGCACCCTGGCACTGGGAGGAGACTGTGCTGAATGACTAACCCTGTCTGTGAGCGGGTCACCGTGGCTGGCTAGCTGCCATTGGGAACACTACAAGTGTGAAAGGGATAGCAAAGCCCCTCAATTGGCTTCCAAAGCCGAGCTTAGTGAGGCCTCTTTTCTTCCTCGGTGTGACTAGTCGCTGAGACAAGATCCCCGAGAAGCCTGTCACTTTGACCTAATCCGTTTTCTGCCCAGCTGTGGGGGAAAGTCACTTCTTAGTTTTATCACATTTGAATGCAAACAAGGCCGGAAGGGTGCTTGTGTGTCAGATCCGAGGGCCTGAGAGCTCCAGTGAAAGGGAGCCCCTGTAGTCAGGGAGAAAAATGTGGCAGGCAGCTCCATCATTGCTCACCGGGCGGACGATTTGGAAAATATTGTTTCTTTCGAGGCTCACTCTTCTTGTTTGGGGGCCTAACCCAACACACATCTCCACAGCCATGAGAGTCTCCTGATGGCCACATTAGGGGGCTCCCATGTCAGTACTTAAAAATGCATCAATAACAGAGTCAACAGGTGCATTCACACAGGACACTGATGCATCCAACAAGTGCAAACAAGCACTCCACTTCCTGAGAGACATCAGTCACATGACATGAAGTGTTTAATAAAAACTTCTCCTCTTCTCTCTGCTGTGTGTCATGGGTTGGATCATGTGCCTGTTCCACTGACATCAATGAAAATAAGCCTTAGCAGCATTGTCTGTCTTAATTATAAAGGAAAGCATGAGTTTGTACTAGACTGTGACCGTTTACCCGCTGATCTGCCAAAGACTTAATTGTCATGACACAACGGTGAGGTCATTAGTTAACTCACTGTTTCTTACGCTCCAGATGTGGAGGCTCAGTTTTGAAATTGTGACGCAATGGGCACAAATGTGTGTGTGTAAATGCCATGAGATGCTGGGATTAAATGTTTTCCCTCAAAAAAAAGAACCTTAAAGATTTACATGTCGCTTTTGTGTTGTGTTGGACGACGTTTTTTGAAGGTCTCAATTACCGTAATTTCTGGACTATATGCTGCTACTTTTTTTTTTAAGGTTTTGATCCTTGTGGCTTAACCGATGATGCAACTAACTTGTGGATTTTTACAGGCTAACAAGCTTCCTGCCGCCAATATATTTGGGCTCTGTTTACACGACAAAGTTTCACAATGTATCACCTGAAAATGCAAAAAGCACAGTGAAAAAAAATCTGTTTACATAGAAATGCTGAGGGACTACACCAGGCCTGTAGTTGGCGATATAACTTTAGGAGCCGTATACACAACAATGGTTTAGAAGCTGAAGAAGAGGTGAGCTGATCATCTGGTGTATGAATTGAATGATTCTTAGCAGATTCAGCATCACAAGCATGACACCGCAGTCTGCTATTGTTACTTTAATTTTACTTTAATGTTAATTTTCTGGAAGATCACCAATCTTTGAAAAGCCTGACCTGCCAATAACAATTTGTTTTTATGACTAGCGGCACACACCTTTAATGTTCCAATCTTATTTTACTGAAAAATATGGAACAATACCCATGAAACAATACAAACTTGATATTTTAACTGCACATGAGGTAATTCTCTCAAATATAAATTAATAGTTAAGATTATTGTGGTATAAACTTCTAAATTGTATCAGTTTCTTTAGTCTTTAATTTTCCAAATTTAAAAAAATAAGCTATCAGCCTAGAAGAAAGTGGCAAAAAAGCTAAACAGCTGACTTTCAAATCTTTGCAGAGTTAGAGAGGATCGGTTTCATATAATGATCAGCCAATCACCAATCCCCAAAAATTAAGTAAATGTAGGCCGATCAATTGACCAGCTGATTTATCGGTGCATGTTTAGTTTTTACTGTTGTTGTTGTTGTCCTGGCTCCCTCATGGCACAATGAAAGTGTAATGCGCACACACATATCAAAGTATGACATCAGTCTGAAAACTCTGACTAACCTCTTTCTGTGTTAATATTCTATGTTACAATGTGGAAATGTGGCTTGTAGATAAGTAAAGCATATGTGTAAAATATATATATATATATATACACACACACACATATATACATATATATTTGGGGGAAGGGAGAGGGACCTTAAAAAAAACTGCTTCTGTGTGAACTCAGGGTTTAAATCTGCCCAACGCTCACGATGACCCAACATAAACATGGTATATATATATATATATATATATATATATATATATATAATTTTTTTTTTATTTAGTGGGTTTGGCTCATACTCAGGTGTGCCCAATACTATAGAAATTTCAGTTGTAGTAAATGTAGGTGCAGGGGAGGGCGCACATGGATGCAGAGGTAGAAAAACACCAAAACAAGCATCGAGAGAGCCAACTCTTAAAGCGCTAATAATTCTCTGCCTACATACTTTTTTACCTTTCGTGTAAAAAAGCCATCATGATCAGCCATCCTTGCTGAAGTAAACCAGGATGAAGTGGTACAAACAAACTTATCAGCCTCAACTTTAGCCAGCATGTTGTTAGAAAGTATATCGCAAAAAAAAAAAAATGCTTTTTGCAGAACACTTGGGGCAAAACACACAGCAGAGAGAAGAATCACTCAAAGATTGGGGCTGTTTTCCAAACCGCCTACTCCACTAGTGTTGCCGACTACTTTGGCTAAGATTCAGTATGCAGTAGTCAGTATGTGAAAACTTGCGAGATCTGCAGTAAACTACAAGTACCTGGATGTTTCTACTGATCCGGGAAAAATTCTCAGTCTGCAACGGACCAGTCTACCTGGCATACTGTTTCCCACAATGCATAGTGCGTATGCTGTTTGTCTGCAGGGGCACTCAGTTATAGTTGAACTATTGTCACCTACTAGAATAAATCAGCACAACTACAACACAACAACAAAACTGTTAGACGGTCTGTGAGAAAGAAGTGAAGTGACACAAAAGAAACACCTGTGAATTTGCTCACTTCATCACAGGAAAGAGGCGTTTACTTCTGTGAAGTTCATAAAAGCCTGTGTAAATCACTTATTCACCTTTTTTGTTTTAACTGACGGCCTACACGGGTAATATGGACACAGTTTTTCCATCAACTCTAAAAAGTCCAATCAATTTTCATTACACGATAACTCTTGGTGTAAGACTATAATAATGATAGTAACAATAATACATTTTATTTAGAGCGCTTTTCAAAATCTCAAAGTCAGTTTACATTAAAAAATATTAAAAGTGTAGATATTTTGTGCAATAGAAAACAGATAAAACAATGCTTTACAGTGCAGGTAAGAACATTCGTGCAGTAAACAACGGATTAATGAAAAGATATTCAGGATAGAACAAGTATTTACAGAGGGGTTATGAGTTAAAGGCAGTGCGGAAGAGGTGAGTTTTGGATCTGGTCTTGAAGGTGGTGAGGTCATCGGAGTCACAGATTTATTGTGGGAGTGAGAACTAAAGATAGGAAGTGGCAACAGAAAAGGCTTTGTTCCCCCAGGTTGTGGTGATTTTGCTGCAATAAACTTATATGTGTATGTGTGTATATGTATATGTATGTATTTATGGGTATGTGTATGTATGTGTATGTGCATGTATGTATATGGAGGTGTTTGGTTATTTACCATAGAGAGAGATATAGATAAAAGGTTGGGCCAAGTAGACAGTTATTAATTAAAACTGGAGAAGGGGTGGAAATTAATAAGTTTTTCTTCCTTCCACTCCTTTTTGAAATTTTTTTTGAAAGTGATTTGAAGTTTGTTTTGTTTTGCGTTAATTGCAAAGATTTTTTCTTTTTTTTCTTTATTAATTTCTTTGTTGCTTCTTTGTCTTCTTCTGATTCAACACAAAATTGCAAAGTTTCTCTGTTTTAACTCTGTTTGCTTCGTGTAATTCTTTTACATTTTTCAAAATAAACATTTTCATTCATTCAAATAAACATTTTCATTCATATACCTTTAAAAATTTCATAAAAATAGAACCCTGAATTTTTTGTTTTTCCAAATGAATTTAATGCAAAGACCAAAAATCAGTCAAAAAACATTTACAACTACTGTTCCCTTCCCGTGCTTAATTTCATGGTATGTTTTCTATACTTTTGATAAAGTTAAACATTGGAAAAAAATCCATGAGTTCCACTTTCCAAAACAGAAATCTGGAGTCGGGTCAATGACAAAAAGAGGGTCTAAAAACATATTTTTGATAAGTTCTTTGAAAATGGATAAAAACATATTTCTGATAGAAGAATTATGTTTTCTAACAGATTTCAGTAGTTGACCAACATTTCAAACTTTTTAGGTTCATTATTTTTTAGTATTTTTAATTTGAGCACCCAAAAATGTCAAGTGGCGCAACCAAATATATGTAAATATATTTAAATGTTCCTGTTATTTTTTCTGTGTGAAATTATTGGCAAGTATCTCTCAAGTGTCTGTAGTGACTCATACATTTTTATTTTGTGTGTTTTATTTCTTTTATTTATGAATAAGATAAATAACTTTATGTTAAAATAACATTTCACATTATTACATTGGTTGTACCACCTGTCATGGAAATTGTTCCAGTCACCAATGAAGTGAAAAAACCTTTTTTATCAGTATTTCAGAGAAATCTACAAACTTTTCCACTTGGTCACAAATGTCATTTGGGCTCCTCTGGCTGATGCAGTTTCCTGTTTTATTCTCTTCACTTTAAAATAAAAGTCTAATGTTACGGTTGCACCACCCTGACATTTGACAAGGTGAAAATTACGGGACAAAAGTTTTTTACATTTCTCAACAGCTTTAAAATTCTTTTTATTTGCAAAGAATGTTTTATTTAAAAAGGTTGAAGCATAAAATAATGCCACTGTATTTTTAATTTCCATTTACAATAACTGACATTCAATTTTTAGAGTTTAATTACTGTAGATACTTGTCAGGACGGTTGCACCACCTGACATTTTGGGGGTTTGAGGAACCAAAACACAAAAAAACATCTTATATTTTAATAGTTTAAAGATGTGTTCAAATAAGACAGGTTTCATAGAATAAAGAAATACATGTGATGAAATACTCAATTCATGATGGAAGGAAATATTGCACTCAGAAACAACAAAAGGGACGTCACGTCATTGACCCATGTACTTTCTACCTACTACTTTGACCTGTAGTATGTAGTTGGTGGTTCAGAAAACAGCCTGGGAGTGGTTACACACACACGTCTCTTCATATTATTCCTGTTGCCACATCATCGTAGGAGCTCATTCAGAAACTCCGTTGTTTTTCCAGTGGGTGGGCTAAAGAGGCTTTTTCTCATCTCCATCCTCAGGGTTGCTAGGGCTGGATGACTACAGTGGCAGCAAAACATGTTTTTATTGTTTGGGACCTTTAGCTCATTCCAACACATTTCTAAGGTTTTAATAAATCCCTTTGTTGCCCAACAGTCACACTGAGGAAACACTATGTAATGTTGAGTCATGTATGAGCACAGTTTGGGGGTGTAATGACTTTAGAGTTCACTAATATCAAGAGGAAACAAATGGAAATGTCAACAAAGCTGATTGTTCCCGACCGCATACCGTGTTGACGCTTTCCTCCAGCTACTACACTGTTGTGACAGTCTGCGCAGGGTGAAATGATGAATGGCTTTAATAAGTCTGTAGCTCACGGTCACACCACAGGCAGATAAGACAAAACAAACCTGTGTGTTTCCATGTGTTTGGAGGGGGGCATGTAGGAAACGCACATGCACGGACTAGCTTTGAGCCTCCCAGGAAACTTGTGGAGAGATTCCTGATGGATCTGAAGTTAAACACTCAGAGAAGTTTATCACTCAAGGTTAAAAGATTAAATTGGAATGAAAGGGATAAAACTTGGAGGAAGAATCACTTTCCAAACTTTGAGGTGAGAGAGGAAACTCTATTTTTCAAGCATTTTAAGACATAGCCAACGTGAGTAAAAGGGCAAAAAAGAAGCGAAATAGCGAAAAAAGCTAAATCCTAGAGCAGGGGTGTTCAAACTTTTTTTCAAAAAGGGCGGGTCAGCAGCTCTAACCATTGACTGTATAATGAGTGGACGTAACGACGTTCAGCTCAAACTGAAGCCTCCAGCAGATGCCCCGCCCCCTGGTGTCTGGCTGCAGTATAGGTCATAAGCCCCGCCCCCTGGTGTCTGGCTGCAGTATAGGTCATAAGCCCCGCCTCCCCATGTATTCCAGATATGAGCCGGGAAAACTTAAAAAAATTACAATACCTCGTAGAAACGTTTCTCTCATCCTTACGCTGAGGTAGTATGACGATGTCATTTGGCTGCATGGTGTTCAGGTGTTTTTTTCTTAAGAAGAAGTTAGTTTCTCATTAGTTATTGGACGTTTAAATCCGCAATATAAGTTTCGTTTTACGATAGTTGACAGCTGCCGTTCGTGAGTAGTTTTTATCGGGGATATAAGAAACTTCGGGAAAGAGCCAAAAGGAGACTAAACTTTCTGAAGAAGAAGAAATAAATATTTTTATTTCTCTTTTTTACTTGGCTCCACTGGAAATTCTCTACTGCGCAGACTCTGGCTGCACAATGGCGGCGAGAGAAACGGGTTTTTTTGGCTTCAAAAACGTAGAACGGTGACAGGCGGAAGCACGCTGTCCATTCTATATACAGTCAATGGCTCTAACTGACATTTATTAACAGTGAAAGTAACAAATGAGTGTTCGATTTGAAAACTTTCTTTTCTTTTTTTTGGTGATTTCTGAAAAAAAAAAGTCTCTACATTCATTTCTTGCACTGCTATTGTAGACAGGTAGACCTGTCACGATAACAAATTTTGCTGGATGGTAAATTGTCCCAGAAATCGATGCAATAAACGATAATATTGCCGTTTTGATACAATTTTCAACTAATATAATAATACTTGTATAATAGTGCAAGTACACTCTTTTAAAGATAAATAACATTTTATTTCTCAGGAATATTTAAAATTGGAATTATGCTATGAAAAAAGGACACTGTAAACATCCAAAATAAATAATCAACACAACCAAAAACAATTAATAAAAAGGACTGTCCGTTTGCGTTGCGACATCTTCAGTCCCAAGTATCTCTAATCCTTTTTTTGCCCATACTAGGTAAAAAATTTGGTATAAAAAGTCAAAAAGTGAGTATAAAGATTGGAAATTTTGAGTTAAAAGTTGAAATCCTAAGATTGAAGGTGGAAATTTTCAAGTCAATAGTCAAAGTCACATTTATGAGTTTAAGCCAAATTTGAGTAAATAAAGTCACAATTTAGGGATAGACATATTAAAATTGGGATAAAAGAAGGATATTTGGAGTAAATAGTGCAAATTTCTTAAGCAGTAAAAAGTTGGAATTACGGGATCGAAAGTCAAATTTTGAGATTAAAAATGTAGAATTTCGAGATTAAAAAAGTTGAATTTTGAGATAACAAAAAATGCACTTGTGCATAACCATCGTGCAATTAATTGATTTATTGGTTATTGCAACAGGCCTATAAACAGGAGATAAAACCTAACTTGGGAAAAGTATGTCATGATTTTTCATGACAACCTCAGGATATGATTATTTTAAATACAAAACAGTACAATTATAACAACATCTTCAGTCCCAAGTATCTCTAATCCTGCATTCTGAACCATTTTTAAACATAAACTGTTTTCTTTTTTTAATATTTCATAACTTTATTTCAGTCTTGTGTCCTCTCCTGTTTTTTTCTTTAAATCAAAATAACTCATAAAACACATTTTTCCGTCATACCAAATGCAATCAAACGAGTCAGACTTAAGAGTTGTTGAGTTTTTTTCAGATTACACTGAGCTTTAGCTGTAAAGAACCAACCTGTGCACAGTCCAAATTTTTATGAGACGTCACCAGATAAATTTAGGTTTTCTCCAAGCACCTGACAGAAACTGTGAATATACACAATCAGAACATGATTAATTTAAGATACAAAATTAATAAATTGTAAGTTGAAAGCTGAGGGCCGCATGAAAGTAGACTGCGGCCCCTGGACCAGACTTTGGACCCTGTCCTAGAGCTATGTTGATACGGAAACAAATTATATGGCTAAAACTCAGAAATTTGCTAAAGCTGAAAAGAAATGAATAGAGACTATAATGACTGTTTCCATCATACTAATTTGGGAAGAGTTCAGGTCAGGAGGAATCTTGGGAAACAGATTTATCTTAAGATGTAAAACTGAACAGAAAACACACATCTAATTAAATGTGTCTATCAAGGGATAATTTCACCATGGCATGTAACAAAAACTTCAAGAAAAAACATCCAGTCTTTTCCCACCTGTGACATTCTGCTAGCTTGTTGCTTTTTTGGCATTTTTTACTACTTTAAACTAAGTTTTATTGCTACTCTTTGCTGTTTTTGCCTCTTTTTACCACTTAGATTGTTTCTTTTATAAAGGTAGTTTTTAACAGTTTATCTCATTGGTTGATCAGGGTTGAGTAACTCTGGTGTAGAGCAGAAAACATCTGCTGCTGCAAACTGTAGCTAACATTCTGACACATTTCAGGTTATAGAAATATTGCACGGTCTGCAATTAAAATATTGCAACAGGAGATATTGCATTTTTTTCCCTTTTTTTTTGCATAATTCTTTTTATTTGATTTTATGATTTGCACTGAATATTCATTGCATACAAACAATTCAGCTTGCCATATACTGTTTAACAAAACTCATTAATTCTTCAATAAATATGAGATAGTGCAAAGCTGTTTTACATAAACGCAGAACTTGGGGGGGGGGCAAACTGAGAATTCTGGATATATATCTAAATACATGCATCTTTATACACACACACATAACTACATGCATACATGTTCACCTCCAACCACATACACAAACATATATGAACCCCTGTGTATCAAGACATACGTACATATACACACATCTACCCACACACAACACTTTATATTCACGCTTTCCTGGAATTTATATTAATTCATGTTTCATCTCATCTTATTCCAAAAGAAAGAAAATTAAAAGAAAGATTAAAGCAAAAATTTAAAAATAATAATGAAAATACAAGATATTGCACTTTAATCTAATTTGTGATTAATTGCCCAACCCTAGTAAAAATGTCATGACCAATTTTGACTGATCCATGTACCACTGCTTTGTAGTTCTCTGGCATTAAAAAGTTTGATTTTGAGCATAAATGCATCACAGAAGTTACTGAAAAAGTCAGGTCAGGTATGATCTCTGAGAAAAATTCATTGTCAGTTGGATTGAATACCTGAACTCCAAAAGGATGAGTTGTTTTTCTCATGGTTTTATTCTGTCATATTTCTGAAGAGGGTTTTTTTTGCTCCTGTCTGACCTATGAAAGATCTCTGTTAACCATTGTTGTGTTCACAGAAGTAACCAGAGAATCATTGGACCTCAGGAACTTCAAATCATCGCGGTCATGATCGCACAAGTATCGTCTGACAGAGCCTCGGCCACATTTTATTTCAAAGTACTGTAACCATGTCAGTGGCTACTGGTAATGATGGTTTAGTTTCCCCCCCTGGGAGACGCAGTGAATGTAATCTAGCCACACCATCGCTCTGCTTTTAAGCCTCGCGCACACTGCTGACATATCACACAAATGCTTCTTTTATTACCTGGCAGTGATTGTTTGCTGAATGGGGAATGGCCTCCAGGAACCTGCAGAGCATTCCAGAGAAGGGCTACATAACTCCAGAGGGAGGAAGAGCTATTGTGCCTCTGCTCTGTCAGCCTATCAGGTGGCTTCAAATTAAGGACAAGTTTGTAAATAGCTGGAGTTGATCTGATTCTGGAGAAAGGTGAATAATGGGGAGTTCAGGTGTATGGAAGCCCATTTCCGCCAGTTATAAAAATAATGGAAATTTAGCTTGAGTAAGAATTTTTTTGCCCATAATAGGTCAAAACTTTGGTATAAAAAGTCAAGAATAAAGTAAATATTAAGCTTCAAGTATATATTAAGAATAAAGATTGGAAATTTTGATTTAAAAAGTTGAAATTCTAAGATTAAAGGTGGAAATTTTCGAGTCAATAGTCCAAATTTTGGGCAAATTAACAAGTTTTGAGTTTATACACTCAAAACTTTGGGATACAAAGTTCAAATTTTGGGATAGGAAGTCAAAATTTTGACATAAAAAGATAATTTTGCAACAAATTGTAAATTTTGAGATAAAAAATTAAAATTTGGGCATAAAAAAAGTCACATTTATGAGTTTAAATCAAAACGTTTAGCAAAAAAAGTCACAATTTATGGATAAGAAGTTTAAAATTGGGATGAACGAAGGACATTTTGAGTAAAAAGTTTTTTAAAAATTTATTGGAAAAAAAATGGAAATTTTTAGCAAATTAAGTAAACATTTTGAGATAAAAAGTTGAAATTTTAAGACAAAAAGTTGAAATTTTGAGCTAAGAAGTGGAACTATTAGAGTCAATAGTCGAAATTTTGAGCAAGAAAATGATTTTGAGCAAATAAAGTCAAAAAATTTGGATTTAAAGTCGGAATTTTGGAATAGAAAGTTGAATTATGAGATTAAAAAGTAGAATTTTGAGATAAAGTGGGAGTTTTGGGATTAACAAGTTGAAATTTTGGGGTAAAAAGACAAAATTTGGAGTTAAAGTCAAAACTTTGAGTTAATAAAGCCAACATTTTGGAATGAAATGTTTAAACCTTGAATAAAGGTGGAAGTTTTGAATTAATAATCAAAAGTTTTAGTTCAAAAGAATGGAAATTTTTGAGTTGTTTAAGTAAACATTGTGAGATTAAGTTGAAATAATGAAATTAAAAGTGGAAATTTGAGGTTACCAAGTAAAAACTTTAAGATAAAAAGCTGAAATTTGAGTTTATAAAGTTAAAACATAAAGGTAAATGGTTGAAATTTGAGTTATTATAATCAAAATTTTGAGTGTACAACTTCAAAACTTTGTGATTAAGTCAATTTTGAGATTTAGTCAAAATTTTGAAATAGAAAGTGGAAATTTTGAGTTCATAAAGTCAACACTTTGAGATAAATAATGGAAATTTATGAGATAAAAGTGGGAATTTTGAGCTAATAAAGTTGTAATTTTGAGATAAGAAGTTATAATGTTGAGATTTAAAGTCAAAATACTGAGTTTAAAAGTTGAAGCCAATGTGAGAAAAAAAAAATCACAACAAAGCAAGTTTTTCATTTTTATTGACTCTAACTGGCAGAAATGGGCTTCCATACAGGTGAACTTGTCTGTGTGTTTAATTTCTACATACACACTGCATTTCTACATTGCAGTCATCTTTGTACAGAAGTGTGTTCTCCTGCTGTTACACTTTCCTGCTCGTCTTTTGTGTCCTAACACATTATTAGCTCTATGTCAATCAACAGGACCAGCTTCAGTTATTTCATTATTCTCCTCCATCTGACATCACTGGTGAGGCCAGCTGTGTTTTTCTGGGCTGAGGATGACACTGTCAGACACCTCTGACCTCATGCTGAACTACACTGTCAGCCAATCAGGCGGCAGCAGCAATCCAGTCCTGCAGTTAGCTATCACTGAAACCCACTCCAGAGCCAAAAGAGATGAAACATCTTTCCAGATCAGCTGGAAAAAGAGAGGAACCAAGAGGCGTTCAGTGGAAAGTGTGTGTCGTAGGAATGCTTTGTGACACAGCCCGCCGTGGATTCTGGGATACCGAAGAGACGACCTCACCTGCTGCAGGTCAGGGTCCCTCACTTTTTTCCCAAAGTGCTATGAATAAAAGTTTGGATCAGCGGCAGGCTGCCTGGGTCCTGGCAAAAGCTCCTCCTGCTTATGGTCAGATCGAAAGCCTCAACATAAATATCAACTCTCCCTTCTTGAAGAGGCCTCAAGCTGTCTAAACAATGGCAGAGAGGGGACAGCAACAAGCAACATGAGGCAGCCATGGGAAAGCAGAATGCACATCTCAGGGAGCAGATGGAAGAAATAGCCTTTATTTGTCTTATTCGCAGAAAAATGTGCTCAGATCCCACGTGTGTTTGTGCAGCTTTTTATAGATTCCCCAGGTGCAGAGCTTCAGCCAATGGTTCCATTGTCCCTCAATGTAAACTCACACACAAATATAAGACAAAAAGGGAAAGAAAACATTATTTTAATAACTGATTGTTTGAAAACATTTAGATTCTCTCTTGTGAATATTGAGAAAATAAGTGATTTGGCTTTTTTTTTTTCTTTCAATAAATCAGTGACAAACAGGTTTTTTTGACAAATAGCTGTCATCATTCGCAGACAGTGACGGCAATTTGTTATGACTTTGGTTCTGAATAAGAGAGAGAAAAAAAGTGCTTTGAAGGTTTGGAATCATCGAGGATTCAGCCTTTAATGTATCAGTCACAGATTTGAGTCCCGTCCATGGCTCTTTGGTTACTCTCCTCCTAACACTGCTTTCACCTCTCAGAAGTAAAAGCAAAAGCAATAGAACATTAAAAGATCTCTAACATTACACTTTCTTTACAAGGCTTTTCACTTTGTTCTGTAAACCTGTGCTCTGTATAAGGGCTATGAAAGCTAACAAACTGCTAAAACTTGCATAACACTAATTATACAAAACAATGGGGTTCTATATTTAAAGTCCCTGTGAGGACTTTTTTTAACTGATCTTGAAAATGTCTTTCACTTTTAGATATACAGTTGTTCTCAAAAGTTTACATACCCTGGCAAAATTTTTGATTTTTTTGGCCTTTTCTCAGAGAATATGAATGATATGACACAAATTTGTTTGAATAGCTATTAAAGGTAACCATCCTCACCAGTCAGTGAGTTTCTGAGCTCCTGACAGACACTTGCATCTTTCATCCAGTGCTGCACTGACATTTTTTGATTTAGAGTCATGGGAAAAGCAAAAGTTTTGTCAAAGTATCTGCGGGAAAAGGTTATCCATTCGTACAAAACAGGAAAGGGATATGAAAAGATATCCAAGGAATTTAGGATGCCAATAAGCAGTGTTCAAACTCCTAATTTAGAAGTGGAGAGAGAGGGATTCTGTGGACACCAAACCACAGTCAGGCTGACCAACAAAAATTTCAGCTCCAACTGCAAGGAAAATTGTTGGAATACAAAGAAAAATCAACAAATAACTTCAGCTGAAATACAGGACTCTGAAAACAAATTTCAAGATGCACAATAAGAGGGCACTTAAGAAAAACTGAGATGCATGGTCAAGTCGCTAGAAGAAAGCCATTTCTTTACAAATGCCACAAAATATCCCACTTACAATACATTAAACAGCACAGAGAGAAGCCTCAAAACTTCTGGAACAAAGTCATTTGAGGTGATGAGACCAAAATTGAACTTTTTGGCCACAACCATAAACATTACATTAGGCCTATCATGAAAGTTTCACCATTCCTACTGTGAAACATGGAGGTGGATCACTAATGTTTTGGGGATGTGTGAGCTACAAAGGCTCAGAAAACTTGGTCCAAACTGATGAATGAAGGTTGAATGCAGCATTTTATCAGAAAATACTGGAGGAAAATTTAAACTCATCAGCCCAGAAGCTGCACATGAGACGTACTTGGACGTTCCGACATGACAGTGATCCAAAACACAAGGCCAAGATGACCTGGCACTGGCTGCAGCAGAGTAAAGTGAAGGTACTGGAGTGGTCATCTCAGTCTCCTGACCTCAACAACATCATTGAGCCACTCTGGGGAGACCTCAAACCTGCAGTTCATGCAAGACAGCTCAAGAAATGATAAGACCTGGAGGCTTTTTGCCAAGAAGAATGGGCAGTTTTACCATCTGAGAAAATCAAGACCCCCATCCACAACTACCACAAAAACTTTAAGCTGTTATTGATGTTAAAGGGGGTAATACAAGGTATTAAAAACTGGGGTATATAAACTTTTGAACAGGGTAACTTTGGGAGTTTCTGTTGTCATTATGATTTAAAAAGAGTAAACAGTTGTTTGTCAATAAATTGCTTCACCCAACGACTGTGGAGTGGAGTGAAAGAAAAGTTTTTGTGTTATCATTTATATTCTCCTTTGAGAAAAGGACAACTGTATGCCTGATTTTAATCCACAATCTAAAATGAAATTGTCAGTGATACAACATGTTATTTCCTGATGATATTTCTCAGTTTTGCCTGTCAAATGCGTCCAGGACCAGACTGATTAACTACACTTATGAGTCTCTATGACTCAGGTGTATGGAAGCCCATTTCCACCAGCTATAAAAATAATGAAAATTTAGCCAAAGTAAGAACTTTTTGCCCATTCTAGGTCAAAATTTGGCATAAAAAGTCAAAAATTGAGTATGCAGATTGGAAACTTTCAGTTAAAAAGTTGAAATTCTAAGATTAAAGATTGGAATTTTCGAGTCAATAGTCAAAATTTGGGGCAAATTAACAAGTTTTGAGTTGATACAGTCAAGCATTTGGGATACAAAGGTGAAATTTTGGGATAGAAAGTCATAAATTTGAGATAAAAAGTTGAATTTTTGCGATTAAGTGGAAATTTTGAGGAAAAAAAGTTAAAATTTTGGGATTAAAAAAAAAAAGTCACATTTATGAGTTTAAGCCAAATTTGTGTAAAAAAAGTCACAATTTATGGATAGACATTTTTAAATCTGGATAAAAAGGTATTTAGAGTAAATAATCAAAACATTTTAAGCGGTAAAATGTTAGAATTTCAGCATAGAAAGTCAAAGTTTGAGATATTAAAAGTGTAGAATTTCGAGATTAAAAAAGTAGAATTTTGAGATATTAAAAATGTAGAATTTTGAAATAAAAAGTTGAAATTTTGGGGTTAAAAGTCAAAATTGGAGTTAAAGTCAAAACTTTTAGTTAATAAAGTCAAAATTTTGGAATGAAATGTTTAAACCTGGGAAATAAGGTGGAAACTGAATCAATAGTCAAAAGCTTAGTTTCAAAAATTTGAAATTTTTGAGTTGTAAGTAAACATTCTAAGATTAAGTTGAAATTTTGACATAAAAAGTGGAAATTTGAGTTTATAAAGTAAAAACATTAAGGTAAATAGTTAAAATTTTGAGTTAATATAATAAAAAATTTAGTGTACAAGGTCAAAACTTTGTGATTAAGTCAATTTAATTATTAACTACACTATGAGTCTCTATGACAACGCTCATATCAAGAATAATAAAGGAAATTTTACTGAAAATAAGACATAAAGACTTTCTTAGATTTCAATTTTTGCAGTGTAGCAGAACTCGACCGTCATATCCCTCTCTGACTCTGTGTAACATTGCACCATGTAGAACATTAAATTGTTGAAAAGGATTCCTTGCCAGTAATACTTCAAAAGAAGAAAAACTCAGTGACTAAGTTCATTGAGAGTGACTCAGGCTCTTCATAAAAGATTTTTGTAATGACTCTTAAAGCTATAACAAGCAGTGGACCCATCCCTCCAGTACACTGCAAAAACTGAAATCTAAGCAAGTCATTATGTCTTATTTATGGTAAAATTTGTCTTATTATTCTTGATATGCGCTACACTCCACTGAGAAGTCCAGGGAAATGTCTTAGTTAAGTTATTTAAAGACAAAAATGAGTTCTGAATTACTTGTAACAAGTCAAAAAAATCTGCCAATGGAATAAGAAAAATGTTTCTTGTATTAAGACATCTTTCTAATTTCAAGAAACTTTACGAGCAAATTTTTCTTATCCCATTGGCAGATTTTTTTTTACTTGTTACAAGCAGTGTTCAAACTCTAATTAAGAAGTGGAAAAGGAGGGATTCTGTTTAAACCAAACAACAATCACGTAGACCATTTCAGGGAAATTGTTAGGGATGCGAAGAAAAACCCTCAAATAACTCAAATAACAGCATGTTATCAGAAAATACTGGAGGGAAATTTAAACTCATCAGCCCAGAAGCTGCACATGGGACGTTCTTGGACGTTCCAATGTGACAATGATCCAAAACACAAGGCCAAATCAACCTGCCATTGGCTACAGCAGAAGAAAGTGAAGGTTTTAAAGTGGCCATCTCAGTCTCCTGACCTTGATATCATCAATCCAGTGGGGGGAGACCTCAAACCTGCAGTTCATGTAAGTTCATTCAAGTTTTATAAGACAAAAAAGAGTTCTGAATTACTTGTAACAAGTAACAAGTAAGAAACTTTACGAGCGAATTTTTCTTGTCGCATTGGCAGATTTTTTTTGACTTGTTACAAATAATTCAGACCTCATTTTTGTCTTATAAAACTTGAAATAAGACATTTTTATGACCTGGTCTGGTGAATGTGGCTCGAATCAAGAAAAATAAGACATATTTAACTACAAATAAGACATAATGGCTCGCTTAGATTTGAGTTTTTGCAGTGTATGAGGGTGCTGAGCAGCTCAGAGGACAGAGGCCCACAGACTCCACAGGAGAATCTCTCTCAGCCTGAAAAGAGTATAATTGCATTATAGTTTGTCTGAGGGTTTTGATCTCTGCTCCCCTTTTTACCTCTGCCAAACTTTGTCTGAACATCAGAGGCTGCAGTGAGATGAAAGGTCACCAAACCCACAGGTAGAGTCGTGTTGTTGTTGCTATTGTTTTCTCTGCAGTATCATTACGCTGACAGCTGACATGCAATCTGGCTTTTAATGTGTCGCAAAAGTTGTGCACAGTCTTCATAGAGTGAACCTGCAGTGGGAGCTGTCTGTGCTTCAAAAGCGTGACATTTGGCACAGGCGTGAGCGGAGATTTTTTTTTTTTTTTCATTCAGAGCCCATGTCATGTTAAAACTTGTTGTTTTAAAGCAAGTCAGCAGAGATCTCACACACTCAATCCTGAGCTAATGTTGCCAGCCCAATGACTGAGCCTGTCATCATTATCGTACTTATCTCTTATTCCTCTGTTTATACGCCGGTGCCATCGCTCTGACCTTATTATGAACCTCAGAACTGACAATTCAACGTATCCTTTTACACAGCACCAGAGTTTACAAAAAAAGAAGTCTGCTTCTGTTTGCTGCGACAGGTCGAAAAGAAAAGAAAAACTTTCCTCATGTGTGATTAAGAGCTCTGTGACTGTTAAAGCACGCCGTTTCGAGCAAACTCCAGAGTCATGCACATTTACAATGCGAGCGTGTCTTATCTCGGTGATTCCTCATGAAGCTCATAAAGATACGTGCTTGATGAATGTGAGCAGAATAGTTTCCTAACTGAAGCCATGCGTATGTGAACACAGACAGCTGATTTGACGTAAAGATAACATGTAGCCAGGTCCTGCTCAGGTAGTGTGAGCACACCCAGGACAAGGAGGAAAACAGAGCTCAGGTTTCCTGTCGCTCTTCAATATCAGGGGGGAAAAGTTACAGAGGTGGCACAGAGGCCTCACAGGTCTGAGGAATACATTTTTATATGTCTAAAGTCTTTTACAGCTTTTTGGGCTGGGACCCCATTTTGACATCACAAATTTCTGGAGACCTCAGAGACAATCTAAAAAAATGTATACTTTTCATATGTTTTGTATTCTGTGTTGTAAATACAGAGAAGCCAGAATTAGTGCACAAAGTGACAATTTTATTTTTCCTGATCAGGATGTAGACTTAATTGCACATGAACTTTCAAGTTCATAACATTTTATATATCCCCAGGGGACAGTTAAAGGCACATATGGCAGTAAACAATGTAAACAACTGTAGACAAAGATAAGAAACAAACAGCCCAAAGTTCAATATTGCAACGTAAATTGCTGCTGAAACATTGAATCCAGGAAATCAAAATAGAAAACAAATTACTTGGATAATAAAAATCTAGAAATAATGAAATACTTGATAAAACTATCTTCAAGGATTCAAGGAGTTTTATTTGTCATTTAACTCTTGTAAAACATGGGTGGGATGAAATTAGGTTACCCTGGTACAGAGCAAGCCCAATCGTAGAAATGAGAATAAATATATACAAATATACAATTAAAAAAAGAGAATAAAAAAAAAGAACACAATCAACTAGCCTTTGTAACAAATGGACAGAATAAAATAATAATAATAATAATAATAACAATAATGTAAAGTGCTTATTAATAAATTACTTGAATACTTCATAACAAATTGCTAGAAATATTAAAATACTTCACAATGAAATGCTAACTTCAAACCAAAACATAGAAAGCAGTTGGTCAGTGTGTTGTGTTTTAATTTTAAAAATAATAATAATTATTGAAGAAAATATATTTATCACTATTCTTTTACCAATTACTTGACATTTCAGGGGACCCCGTTTGGATTCTAGGCGACCCCAAATGGGGTCACAACCCCATGGTTGAGAACCACTGTTTTAGAGGATGCTACATCTAAAGTTTGAACAAACAGCAGCCTTGACTGGGATTTTTTTTTCTTTTTTTAAGTAATTTTTTTGACTTTTGTGCCTTTATTAGATAGGAGAGAGTACAGTGGATAGAGTAGGAAAGGGGGAGAGAGTGGGGTTGACGTGGGAAACAGGCCACAGGTCGGATTCGAAACCTCATAGTGTGCAACGCTAGGCCATCTGCGCCCCAACTGGGATCTGTTTAGTTTTATGTGTATTGCAACAGCTGAGAGATAAAATGTGTAAATGAGTGCACCAATAAGATGAAAATCAGAATTCTACACAGTGTTCTTCATCCAGCCGTGACCTGTATTCATGCGTCTCATGTGCAGGTACAGTATAATGTGGGCCTGATTCACAGAAGGATGATACAGCTTGTTAAACCTTTGCAGACGAGACATAAAGACCTGATTTAATCCACAAAGCACCAGTGAAAGCAGAGTCACTATAATTTCATTTGAAGTATGATTCACCCTTACTTTAAAAAACAGTGTTAGTTAAGGAACTATCTGGTTAACAGTCACTTTTAATCATCTGTTGAGAGCTGGTGGCAAATTTGTTGTTATATTCCATTAACACTGTCACACTTAAACCCTCAAGACATCAAGATCAAGATCAAAATCTGCAGTTCATTAAGTGTCCACTAGAGGCTGGGTCAACAAGCACTGGACACCACACACACACAAACTCAAAATTATGATGTTCATGTTAAAGATGTTCACAGCCTGGTATGAAATTGTCTTAATCTTCTAAACCTGGTTGTTCAAAAGACATTAAAGTTACAATTCTGCCCAATCAGAGGCTCAGCTCAGCTGACTGACAGCTGTTAGTGAGGAGGCTCAAAGCCTGCCTCATTTCCAATATGGCTCCAGACAACAATAGGCTTCAAAACTCTCCATCTGAAACAGATGAGGGACATCACAGAGATAACATCTATTTATTATAAAGAGTAAATGATTATGAGTTGTCTTCAATATAAAGTAGTGAATATTTTCTATTTCCATTCAGCTCACCATACAGTGGTGACCCCAAATGTTAAAACACCTGACCGATCTAAAAGTACTGACTTTATTTACCCCCAAATCCTAATCATGAAACATAAGATGTTTTCTCTGAGCACAACAAATATCAGATGAAGTGACTCCTTCTGGATTTTTTTCTTTTAACTTAAACAGTTGGTTTGTTACTTTTTGCAGCAGTTAAAGCAGCACGTCAGCGACAGAGAGTCAATATATTTCCAGAGAACTTCAACACTAATGTTATCACATGACTTCTGTAAGTTAAGCCAAAGTCTTTCCTTTAATGTTCAGTATATCAGGCGGAAAAAATCCTTTAACACAGTTTACTCTGGAGCATATTCCGACTAATGTGTTAACACGACCTAATACTCGGGGTTGATACAGGCATATTCCAGGGGTCTTATTCAGATTTTTCATAATCAGAAAATGAGCTTAATCGGGTTATGCAAATTGGGATAAGGTGTTTACGTGACTCCTACGCAATCAGAATATTGTCATTATTCCAATTAATACAGAATTAATATGGTGTGCATGTAAACACAGTCATTATCTCTGTCGTCTCTTCTCATAATCTTTGCTGATCTCTCATCCAAAAAGAGCATTCCTGCCACCTACAGTGCTCAGATTGTCAGTACACTAGTCTAAAAACCTGACATTGGATGGTTGGATGCATAAGCTCCGCCAGACCATCCCTCAGGACACAACATTGAGAAAATTGGCAGTCAGCGGTTCTAAAGGAGTGATTAGTGCATTTTGGAAAACTGAAATATCCATCTTCCTTTTCATAATCTACCGCATCCCCTTTAAAAATAAAAAAAGGCAGACATAACTGTGTAGATATTTTGCGTTTTTTCTTTTTGACAGTCTTATTTTCATATTAGGTCATAAAAAGAAATCAGTTATAATGTCAGTTTGTTTCATAATGAGCCAAATAACTTCTCACAAGAGCTCTCATGAAACTGTCCAGTGCTTAGTGAAACAACGCCAAAAAAAGCTGCACAAGTCAATCAGATTAGCTTAGTTCAAGGTCAGTCTGAAAAAAGCCTCTTGAAACCTCAGATATGGGCCTCAAACAGTTTACAGTATATGAGTTTTTTTTACAGAAACAAAATCAAATACCACAAAAACAGGTACAAGTTGGATCAGAGGAGAAATACAGGAGGATAGAAAATATCTCAAAGTGATCCCTGCTTTAACGTGATTTGACGTGCTCTAATGCCTCTACATGTCTTACCAGTGGGTGTATTTGAAGGGAGAACAGAGGTGTTTTGGGATTTATTGATATGGCATTAATCTGTCGTCAGGCTGTTCATTTCTCAGACTTATTTTAGCGCGGCTGTCACAACTGTTTTCAGGTCCCCCCCCTCCAGCTGCTCTCACTGCTGGAGGATCATCTTCCACATTTCTCGGCCTAAATCATCTGTGAATGCTTCGCCGTGATGAGAACATCAAGAACGAGCAGATTCTGTTCAGGAATTTATGCCTCGCTGTAGACGTATACCTGCTCTGTCTGTGAAGAACGGTGGCTGCTGGGATGAATCACAGCTGGATTTGTGTTATCGTTGGTTTCAGCCTCTGCCGAACCCTCATATAGTTGCACCCAAAAGTTGACACCCTCAAGAGGAATTTCTGATTTTTTGGCTTTTCCTTAGAAAATATGAATGATAACACAAAAACCTTTCTGTCACCCATGGTTGGAGGTTGGGTGAAGACATTTATTGAAAAAAATTTATTGTCTACTAAAGGTAACCATCCTCACGTGTGATCTATTTACTTGTAATCAGTGTGTGTATAAAAGGTCAGTGGGTTTCTGAGCTCCTGACAGGCACATGCATCTTTCATCCAGTGCTGCACTGAAGTTTCTGGGTTCTGAGTCATGAGAAAAGCAAACGAATTGTTTAACAATCTGCAGGAAAAGTTAATTGAACTGTACAAAACAAGAAGGGGCCATAAAAAACATCCAATGAATTGGGGATGCCAATAAGCAGTGTTAAAACTCTAATTAAGAAGTGGAAAAGGAGGGATTCTGTTGAAACCAAACAACGATCAGGTAGACCAACAAAATTTTCAGCCACAAATACCAGGGAAATTGTTAGGGATGCAAAGAAAAACCCTCAAATAACTTCAGCTGAAATACAGGACTCTCTGAAAAAAAAAAGTTGAAGATGCACAATAAGGGGGCACTTGAGAAAAAATGAGCTGCATGGTCGAGTCGCTAGAAGGAAGCCATTTCTACACAAATGCCACAAAGTATCCTGTGTACAATACATAAAACAGCACAGAAACAAGCCCCAAAACTTCTAGAACAAAGTCATTTGGAGTAATGAGACCAAAATTGAACTTTTTGTCCACAACCATAAACGTTACATTTGGAGAGGAGTCAACAAGGCCTATCATGAAAGTTACACCACTCCTACTGTGAAACATGGAGGTGGATCACTGATGTTTTGGGATGTGTGAGCGACAAAGGCTCAGTAAACTTGGTAAAAACTGATGGAAGGATGAAAGCAACATGTTATCAGAAAATACTGGAGGAAAATCTACACCCGTCAGCCCAGAAGCTGCACATGAGACATTCTTGGACGTTTCAATATGACAATAATCCAAAACATAAGGCCAAATCAACCTGCCATTGGCTACAGCAGAAGAAAGTGAAGGTTCTGGAGTGGCCATCTCAGTCTCCTGACCTCAGCATCATAGAGCCACTCTGAGGAGACCTGAAATCTGCAGTTCATGCAAGACAGCTCAAGAATTTATAAGACCTGGAGGCTTTTTGCCAAGAAGACTGGGCAGTTTTACTATCAGAGATAATCAAGACCCTCATCCACAACGACCACAAAGAATTTCAAGCTGTTATTGCTGTTAAAGGGGGAAATACAAGGTATTAAAAACTGGAGTGTGTTAACTTTTAAACAGGGTCATTTTGGTACCTTCTGTTGTCATTATGATTTAAAAAGAGTAAACACAGTTGTTTGTCAATAAATTGCTTCACCCAACCATTAGCCATGGGTAAAGGTTTTTGTGATGTCATTCTTTTTTCTGAGAAAAGGCCAAAAAAATCTGAAATTCTGCCGGAGGGTGTAAACTTCTGGGCACACTGTACATCAGTTTTCTCATCATTTAACAGCTATCATTTAAGCTACAAGAAATTTGTAACATCCTTTTATTTGTAGAAAAATTACAGCTTGCCAGGCGTAAAGCAGGAAGTCGTTTGCGTAGCTGATTCTTGCTTATTTGGTTTTCATGTCTGCATGGCCACAGGGACATACCTCCCGTGTGCTGTCAGTGCTGCAGTTCATAGAGTGCACAACATGTGTCATTATTGCATTCTTCACACATTTTTACAGTCTAAAGAGCAGAGGGTGTAGTGTCTGATGTAAACCTTTGTAGGGACAACACATAATTTAGGCTCCACTACGCTGTGAGCTCTAATAACAGCATGATACTCCTCTTTATACGCCACAAATTGGTATGAAGTGCAAGCTAACACAAGCACGAGGATCGTTCCTAATCCTTTTCATACATGAGAGTGTAATTTCAGATACACGCCACACATGTGGTAAAAAGGCCTGCAGGAGGGGGGAGAAAAGTGTAATTAAGTGCATCTTGGTTTTATTTCCTTTGGCTTCTCTGGGATTAAGCTGGCTGTCAGTCAGTGCAGGAAACAAAAGGGGCCTGGGACCTCCTGCATGGCTCCATGTCTGTGGGAGTAACCCCCGCACAGATACATGACGCCTCAGAGCCCAGGGCACATCTCAACCTGCTTTGATCCATTTGAAGACTTTTGAAGAATTTCATTTATCTATTTATTTAACAGGGACACTGAATATTAATGGCATTTATTCAAATGTGCTGGAGTTTTCCTTCAGGCAAGTTTCTATCTGCAGTCACTTACAAGATTCATTCATGGAGCTACAACAGAGCAACAGCATGCAAATAGCAAAATCTGAGGTCATATTTAATTCAGCCATTCATTCATTGAACAGAGCAGCAGTAGAGCAACAGTAAGGCAAAAGTAGAGCAATAAATAAGCAACAGCGAGCAACAGCAGAATCTGAGGTCATTTGCCATCCATTGAGTACAGCAGCAGCGAAACAGATAGCAACAGTTGAGCGACAGTTGGGCAACAGCAGAATCTGAGCTCCTTCTCTAATTCATTCATTTAGAAGTGCATTGGTAGAGCATCAAGCAGAAAAACAGCAGGGCAATAGCACAACAACAGCAGGGCAACAACAGAGCAACAAGCACAGAGCAACAGAAACGCAACGAGCAGATCAACTAAAGAGAAAAAGCAGATCAACAGCAGAATCCAAGCTGGTTTTTCATTCTTTCATTCAGCAACAACAGCAAAACAGCAGAGAAACAGCAGATCAACAACGGAGCAAAGAAGAGCAAAAGCAGAGCAACAATTGTACAACAACAGAGCAACAGCATGCAAAAGTGGAGCATCAAAATCAGAGCAACAGCAGACTAACAGAAAAGCAACAGCAGAGCAACAGAAGAGCAACAGCAGAGCAACAACTGAGCATCAAAATCAGAGCAACAGAAAAGCAACAGCAGAGTCCAAGCTGGTTTTTCATCTTTTCATCCAGAAGAGCAACAGCAGAGCAACAAAAGATCAAGAGTGGAAAAACAGCAGTAGAGCAACAACAGCAGAGCAACAGTAGAGCAGCCCCTGCGACAAAAACCAGCATGGACCAGTATAAAACCAGCATGGACCAGCATGACTTTTATGCTGGTCCATGCTGGTTTTTGTAGCAGAGCAACAGCAGTGTTTCCCACATTTGTAGTTCTCTTACCTTTGCGCCAACTGCACGTCCTCGTAGAAACAGTCACCGACCAATGGACACCACTGTCTCCTGTTCCTCTCCACCAAGGCAGGGCAACAGCTGAGAAGTACTAGAAACAAAGCAGGGAAGCAACAAAGCAACAACAGAGCAACAACAAAGCAAAGAAGAGCTAAAGCAGAGCAACAGTAGTGCAACAACAGAGCAACAGCATGCAAAAGTGGAGCAACAGTAGAGCATCAAAATCAGAGCAACAGCTGAGCAACAACAGAGCAAAAACAGAGCAACAACAGACCAAAAGAAAAGCTAAAGCAGAGCAACAGTGGTGCAACAACAGAGCAACAGCTGATCAACAACTACTCATCAAAATTGGAGCAACAGCTGAGCAATAACTGAGCATCAAAATCAGAGCAACAGCTGAGCAAAGAAAAGCTAAAGCAGAGCAACAGTGGTGCAACAACAGAGCAACAGCTGAGCAACAACTTAGCATCAAAATCAGAGCAACAGCTGAGCAAAGAAAAGCTAAAGCAGAGCAACAGTGGTGCAACAACAGAGCAACAGCTGAGCAACAACTTAGCATCAAAATCAGAGCAACAGCTGAGCAACAGCTGAGCAACAACTGAGCATCAAAATCAGAGCAATAGCTGAGCATCAAAATCAGAGCAACAGCTGAGCAAAAGCAGAGCATCAAAATCAGAGCAACAGCTGAGCAACAGCAGAGCATCAAAATCAGAGCAACAGCAGAGCAACAGCAGAGCAACAGCTAGGCAACAGCTGAGCATCAAAATCAGAGCAACAATAATTCAACAGCTGAGCAACAGCAGAGCATCAAAATCAGAGCAACAACAGAGCAACAGCTGAGCAACAGCAGAGCATCAAAATCACAGCAACAGCTAAGCAATGGTTGAGCAACAGGTGAGCAACAGCTTAGCATCAAAATCAGAGCAACAGCTGAGCAACAGCCGAGCAACAGCTGAGCAACAGCTAAGCATCAAAATCAGAGCAACAGCTGAGCAACAGCAGAGCATCAAAATCAGAGCAACAGCTGAGCAACAGCTGAGCAACAGCAGAGCAACAGCTGAGCAACAGCAGAGCAACAGCTGAGCAACAACTGAGCATCAAAATCAGAGCAACAGCTGAGCATCAAAATCAGAGCAACAGCAGAGCATCAAAATCAGAGCAA